>JAQFXV010001166.1:0-14934 GCA_034694065.1 Camisia spinifer
GAGTTTGAGTTAAAGTATACTTAAACTTTTACTCAAAATACTTTGAGTTTTACTTAAATGTTTGAGTATACTCAAAATGCTCGGTTGAATACTAGTCATTCACTTAAATAATTGAATTAAAAGTTGAAATAATTTGTATGTTTGAAAATCTAATTGCTTTGAATAAATTATTTTCATTTTTAGTAAACAATTCAAAATTAAAGCAATCGACGTTCGCATAACTTATTACTCACATTAATGATACAGTTGTGATGCAGATTGAATTTCGTTCAGTCTTTGAGATATTATGCAAATCATTATTTTATATTTCATTAAATATAAACTCAATAATATATTCACCGCCAAAATGTTTTGTGGCTCTAATACTAAACCTCATATTTATTATGTTTCACATTATAAAGAATACTTTTTTAATAACTAATCACAATAATTGAAAAATATTAAGTCTTTATTTATTTCAAAAAAAATTTAAGTTCAATTTGAAACAAATTAAGAACTTTTCTGACTTTTGAATAGATTTTTCTGTATAATAAACTATTTTATTTCAAATAATACTATAAAATTTCGAATTAAACTTGAAAAATAAAGTTAACGACTATTTACTTTGAATCTAAACTTAAATTTATGACTGAATAAAAAGATTGTTTTTCTTCCACTTTAACCCAGTTATGAAAAGGAATAATTTATAACTTATTTTATTATCATGTCATTAAAAGTGTCATAAATATTGTCCACTTCATCATTGATTGAATTCGTTTACCTAAAACTTATCCGAGAAACGAAAACTTTCATAATTTCGAGATAAAAAGTTACTTAACTTCAAAGTTTTGCTGAGATTTCGATGAGTCGATCATAAAAACTGACTGATATTCTCATAATTGAGTCAATTATGAAGTACCATAAAGTTTAGGATAGTTTGATGTTATGCTAATCATGTCAAAAATAATTAGTAACTCAGAAAAGAAGGATTGATGAAAAATATTTACATATATTCAGATTACGATAATTTATGAGAATATCTTAGAAAGCAAAGAAAAATGTAATTAAGAAGAGTTGCACTAAATGGAAGTTTTAATAATTTTTAAAATATGAGAATAGATATTGAATTAAATGAATATAAGAGTAAGTTTAATTTTGGACTTTTGTGACAATATTTGTCATACAATTAACTAAATCTACATTGAAAGTGATTGGTCTTCTCTATCCATGACGTAGGCAGGTATCCAACCTCACTATAAGCGCACTTCAAATCGTTAGCGATTCTTTACCGCAAAATTATTATATATAAACTTTATTCCTCTTATTCTTTCTCTTATCACAATATTGGTTAGAGTTTCGTTTTAGTGTCCAGTCAGTCAACACTCGAAATACTTGGTTTGCAATCAGTGTTTTCGCATTATTTTCTATTATTATTTTCTCCTTTCAATTATAGTAAATCGAGAGCACATATAATTCTGCATTACGGTAAAGATGAAGTGTAGAAGTTGTCATCCAAGTGCTGTATCCTTAACTGTATTGAGTGCCACTTTTATCTTATTATCATTGATCTCAATAATATCTTCTGCATCTATCGAAAAAGAACCCGATTATGACACCAATTCTGAATTGGATTCTATTAGTATGAGTAACAGTGAAAATAAATTCATTCCAACTAAATCTATACGACAAAAGTAAGTTAACTTTTATAAACTATAATTATTTTCAAGTTTGCTCAACAGTTTATATTCAGAAAAAATTGACTCTAGAAAAAACCTCTACCCTTATGATTATAGAGAATATCAAACCTAGTGTTCTTCAACATAATCACCTTTAACTTCAATTAATTTCTAATTATTTTGAGATAAATAGTTTATACAATAGATTATTCAGATTTTTTATAAAGTGTTCTTATTTCTAACTTAGTGAAGAAGAGTATTTTTTAAAATGCATGAAAATGACCTGAATAATAATTTTTAGATCACAATATTCTATTAGATAAAAGATAGGGCACAACATTATATTAAATTTACATATAATTAGACTATCTTTCAATTTTGCTATTTATGTCAAATATCAAATATTAACCTGATTAACAAGAATTGTAATGAGTTTTAACTCAAACTATTCGCAAATTCTTAATTCTGTTTTAATACAGTTTTTCAAAACTTGATTCTGGAATAGAAAAATGATTATAAGTTTTCTCAAACCATAATTTTTGAAATGAAAACACTGATAAATAAAAATATACATTAAAACACTAATAGAAAATACAATATTCTAATGAGTTTTTCATATCTTCACTATTGATTAGAATAAACATAATTAAGTGAAGGTTTAAATAATAGTTTCTCTTCGAGTTTTGGATAGTTAAAAACGGAAAATATCGTTATGTGTTTTAAAATATACTGTATATAACTATAATATTTTTATTTTATAAATTAAGCATTCGTTGCCTTCAGAGGTATTTGACGAAGAATTTCAAAAGTTATTCGGAGGCTGTTATTTGATAGTCCTTTCATGTCATATAAAATCCGAAATTCTAAAATTGAACAGAGCTATCATTTTAAGTTTTGAAAGTGTCATGCCTGGCAGCGAGAGATTTTTAAATAATCCCTAAACTGAGTTTAATACTTTTCAAATACTTCTCAATCATGTGTTTAGAACTTATCGAATTTTTCTCCAAAAATATTTTCAAACTTTCATTAACATAATGTGTTGTAAACCCTCTTTCTAAGCTCAAAAACAGGACCTCCAAGATTTCTGGAAAATTTGTTTGTTTTTAACACAATTTTTGATGAAAATTCAAAATAAATGAGAATTTTATCGATTTTAGAAAATAAATACGATGAGTTTTGACCCAAACCCCTAGCCTGCTAGACCCCCTTTAAAATTGAATTTGCTTATCTATATTATATTAACTTATGTGTTGGTCAAAATTCAAGAAATGCTGATGAAATATTGAAATTATTTGAAATTAATTAAAAAGAAAAGTATTTGGCAGCAAATCCCTTTAAATCAATTTGATTCTTCTCTCAAACCCCTACTTAATGAACTTCGTTAAGCATTTTCAAGTAATTAAAAAGTCTTACATATTATTCATTTAAATCTTCTTTCAAAGAAATAATAATAAAATGCCTATCATTCTAGATATTTTTTTTATTGCAAATACGTATCAAAACGACACTTTGAATTTTCAAATAGAATTAGATTTCTTTTATGTTCACTATTATACTAGTACTAGTAAAAAGAGGATAGCTGTTAATTAGTGTTTTCAAGTGTTACCTACTGGAAATGAAGTGGAATTGGAGTTAAAGTAAGGGGGAGTGGAGTAGGGGTTGAGTTGGAATTAGTTTAGGAAATATGGAGGTAGAAGTGATAGCTATTAATTTGAGTTTGAGCTAATGCTTATTACTTTTCTCAAAAATATATTCAAAAAATGTTTATGGGATAAGAAGTGTTTTGAACAAGTTCTATTTTTTGAGGAATTGTTCTGTCACTACTTATATAATTTGTGGAGCATTCTGTTGTAGAAACTTTGTAAAATGGCTTTAGGCACAAACTCAACCTTTTTTACTTAGATTAATCAAGGGTAAAATTAAATGTTTCGAAGTTATTTTGCACAACCGAAATACAGTTGTTTTTATGCAATACAAATAAAATTTTACTTCTTTTAATTGTAATTATTTCCTTTTAATCAAGTTATGACACTCTGAAGGATATCGTTTCAAAGAGAGCTAACTTACATTATTTGCGAAATATTTTGGAGGCTTTGGATAACAAACTCGAGAAAATTCAGTAAGTTATTTATTTTAAATGCAATTAATACGTAAAATTTCAGCTAAATTTTCAATAAAAAAGTAATTTTTAAAAGTTCGGTTTAATTCATAGAAGTATTTAATGATATCAATAGAATTTCTATGAATCATATAAAAGTGCTGTTTATTATTTACAAACTAACTTTGGTTATATAGTAGTTATGGTTGAATATCGTAATCATATTTCAAATTGATAAACAATTTTATTTTAAATCATGCATTGAATTTATTTGTATTTTGTTTTGTCTTTGACGGCATGAAATTTGATAATTTTTTGATTTAAAAATAAATAAATGATTTATCCGAAATGATGATCACATATTTATTTTTACTACAATTTTGATAATGCAATTTTGTGATCATTTTCAAAATTTCTATTCATTTAATTTAATCTCAGCCTTAAGCAGTTTGACTTAATTTTACAGTTTTATGGTATTGTGTAATATCTCAAGATTAGAGTTTTGAGAACTGAGTTTTTAGATGAAGAGTTATTTATTACTAGAATATTAAAGTTAATATAGAAAAAGTCAATGCTTTTCCTGTATCCTTATAAATATTTTGTGGTCTTTGGTTTATCAAATTTTTCTCTTCTTTCTTTCACTTCTGGTTTTCTATTAACCGAAATGAAACAAGATTTTAACTCAAGGGAGAATCCATTCACGAGCATAAGTTTGCTTTACAGAACATATTAAGATAAATAAACTTATTTGGTTTCCAAAGTTGACTGAAAATTACGTAATATTCCTTATGAACACTTTTTAGTGTTCACTCAAACATACACTACATTTAGAAAAAAAAAGTCTTTTCAAATATCACTCGAATTAATGAAATTCATGACCAAAATTAAAAGCATTTCCCAAACTTGAAATTTTGTTATATCCCTAGAAACGAGTTCATTAAATCTCTAATAAGAACCAGATTTGATTTTATTTTATTTTATTTTTGTCTCTCATTCATAAATGCTTAGAGATATTCGAGAATTTCGAAATTTTTTGTCGTTCACTAATACTACATATCTATGAATTTCGATAAATTTTGCCTCAAAAGCATAAAATTGATCAGAATTTCATTAAATCTACTGTTCATTGAATTTAATGAATCAATTCATGTATTGTTATTAGCTTTTGAAAAATATACAAATTTTTAACTTATCGTGTCTTATACTGTAGGTTATAATAAGCTTGAAGTTGACTAATTCTGAATTAGTAATTGAATTCGTAATTGAATGTGTATGAGCACGTATTTGAATATAAAATTTAATTGCGTTTTCTCTGTTTAATACTTCCATCAATATATGAGCTTCTGTTACAGTAGAACGCATGGACTCATACAAGTGGATAAATGAAAGTTTTATAAAGTTTTCAAAGTCACAGGTAGTATACCTGTTTAGCATTTAATTATTTATATTATCATACTGCATATGTATCCATGACAACGCTAATTGCTTTTCAACTGCTCCCACTGATAGAGTTATTAATTGAATTTTCAGCACAAATTTTCAGTTTTTATCTCTAGAAATAAATGTTATTAAGATTTAATATTTTTAAGAATAAGAGAGCACAATGAGTGCATTGAGCTGATCCTTAAGTAATTGAACTATTTAAATACTCAACGAACACATGAGAGTTACTGAATTATTATTATTTAGCTTTTTCGGTAGTTCAAGTGAATTTATGACACTTGACTTATGACATTTTTGTTTTGCATTGATTGAGAAGGCAATACATAAGAGAAAGGTTTGACAAAAGCTTGAATTATCATAAATTTGAATCTAAATGAACAATTGAAGTGCTGATTAAAAGGAACAAAAGTTGAATGGCTAAATAGGTTCACCAATATAAATATTGAAGTACCGAATTAAGAAAAAGCTGAATTTTAATGAATTTACATTATTAGTTTAGTTTATAACACTTATAATGCGCCACAACTCAGAGGTCAAAAGTCGAGATCCTATCAGAATATCTTGGAAACCATCAATTTTAGTAGATTCAATTTACTTACAAAAACTATAAGATCCATTCATTTTAATTTTAGAAAATAAAGTTGTAACCGAAACCCCTCCCCTTCAAAAAATGTGGGGCACTCCGAGTTATCAGTATATAAAATCGATTCTCTTACTGACTTATTTTTCTAGTTATAAAAGCTATAGTTTCACAATAGACACCATCAATTTATTCAAATTATTTTCTCAAAGAATATATAAATTTTATTAGCCTTATATTTATATAAAATGCATGCGATGAAAATCATTGAATAATGGAATACATCCAACAGAATGATTAATTCAAATTACTTAATAACCTAATATCTTGTAGAATAATATACAAATTGTACTCTATAATAAAATAAACTCTAATATAAGTTAATTGACTCTTTTTATGAGTAAACAGGATATCAAAATCGATAATCTGAGTATTCGATTTGCGAAATCATACTTTACTTATAATGTGTTGGAGTTATGAAAATAATAAGCTTTTAAATATATTTTTAGACTTTTCATGTCAAATGTCGAAATGTTTATAAAAGTTATGCAAAATTTGAATATATTTAAATTCGAGTGCTCTCGATTTCTTTTCAAATATTCTTTATGAATAAAATGGTTTGAAATGATGTTAATATTGAATAAAAAAAAAATAAAAATAGAAACTGAATGTTATGCATGTTTTTCATAATACCTGTTCTCTGTGCTGTACAGGTTATATAAATATGTATAAAAGTTATGCATCTATATAATTGATCTAATACAAGTATGTTTGAGATTATAATTTGAGCTAAGCTGTATTATAAGTCTTTTTCTAACTAAAATTATAACTTTCCATATGTTCGAATCCCATTTTTTTCGAAAATTTACAAATGACAAACATACATATCAATTACTTTTTTCGGCTAAATTCCATAATTCTTGTTGGATGTGTTAGAATAGTAGTCTTTTTAGTCTTAAGTAAATGAAATAAATTCATTTTTCATAATTTTTGCTAAATAATTTTTCGAAAAATGAGTATTTTCGAAAAAATGAGATTCGAAAAATGGGTATGAGCCAATTAAATTGTAAAAGATTGGAAATACTCAGAGCAAAGTGGCAGGCTTAGCTCAACTTGAAATTAAATTGAATAATTTCGGAAATTAAATCCTTGTGGAATTTAGAGCTATTGTATCTTTGATTCTTATCTTTTAATAGACTTGATGAATAATAAAAATTTGTAGTTTCTTCAACCATCTCATTATATTCTTCTTTTCATGTCTGGAAAACTAATGATTCATAATCCTTCTTCTTTATTCATTAAACATTGTATTTGTTCCAAATCCGTTTCACCCAATTCACAGTATTTTTACTAAATCGGCTTATTGAGCATATTGAAGAAGATAAAATATTCCCTCATTCATTGATCAATTTTAGGAGCGTTAATGGCCACTTTGTTTAACTCTTAAATAAAAAAGAGTTCTGATTTTTAATTCAATTTCAGATCAATCGAAAAGTTTTCAAAAATGAGATTTTTTGGAAGAATCATAATTGTTCAGTAAATCTCTCGCTATGAAATTTTATTGGATTCATAACTATATCTGATATTTTCTGTTTGACGTTTGGAATTCTAATACAAAAGAAAATCGCATAGTTTGATAAATGAAATATTTTTGCTTCAAATTGTTTTTTAATCAATTTTAAAAGTCAACAGATCAGACATTTTAGCTAAAGTATAAATATTCTATAAATTCTCTCAAATAATTCAAAATTTTTACTACAAAAGGCCTTATAACTATGAAAATTAAACTTTTCGATCAAATACATTCACAATTGCATTTGAAATGAAATAATTTTTTTTAATAAAACATCAAATTTAATTTCTGAAGCTTTTATAGTGAGATTACATAAGTGAATAATGTCCTGATTTCTGTATTCATCACTTTTGGCCCTTTAGATGTAAAGCTTTCAAACAATAGTAACTTGTAGGATATGATTCAAGCATATAAAATTAACTAACAAAAACATAATCCAACTCACAATTCTGTTTAAAAATAAATTAGGCAACTATTGCTTCCTTATATTAATAGAACTTTCGAATAATATTCATGCATGACATTTGTCTCAAATTATATCGGTTTCTTCTAATATTACAAACAATTGATGTGTGGGTACAGTTTCGAAATCGTAAATTGAATAATGATATCCAATGATATCTCTTATTTATTTCACAATCATTGAAAATCTCATTCTTTCCTGAATTTTAAGTCGAATGATCAAATCGAAAAGTTTTAAGTTTCATAAAATTGATGAATACTAAAATCTACAAACTTTTATTGAATTTCATTCATATTTCAATATAAGTAAAAAGACCATAAAGTCAGGGCACTTTTCAGAAAGAACTATCTGTATTTTATTGATCAATTTCTAACATAAATCTGAATTGAATCATAAATAATTCAAAAACAACTTTAAGTTTAATTTTTTTGAATAAACATCTTTGTTCATATATGTATTTGATTCAAAATGCTTATATAATTCGGATAAAAATCCTTATTTCGATTTTTCTTCAATAAAGAAGTAGAAAATTGAATTTTTGATTGTAATGTTTTACATAATATATTATCTTTTATATACCGCTTTATTCATTCAATTGAGTAGCTCTAAGAACTTTCAGCTCGCGAATGTTCGGCCCCAAAATTTGCGTGCAAGGTCTTTCAGCGCAAGGTCTTTCAGCGCGCAAATTTCTATCATATTTCAAAACTGACTTTATTTAACTTGAACTAATTCAACCTGAATCTACCTAATCTAACCTAACTTAAACTGAATCAAATTAACTTAAATAACTTTGCGCTGAAAAATGGCGCAGTAAGTTCGCAGCGCTGAATGTTTAAGCCTTAAAGTTATGCGTTAAATAACGCAATTATAACGGTTTTATAAGTTAATGAACCATAAGAAAAAATTATTAAACCTATAACTTTACAATTGGATTTTCAATTAATATAAACCAATAGCACACTATTTTAGGGAATATGAGAAAAATTGTTGTATTTCAGATGAAAATGAAGTATAAAACTTCATCAAATTATAATTTTAAGTTTAAAGTACACAAATCAAACATTATTTGTTCGATAAAATATGTGAAAACGTGAATAAGATCTATATGAATGAAAATAAATTTTACAAAAGTAATCCAAAATTTTCAAAATAATTCAGCTTAAATTAATAAATAAGAGTCAGAATAATAACCCGTCGGTGGTATAATGGGTTAACGCGCTCTAACATGTTATTAGAGAGATTAGGTTCAGGGCCTTAACCATCAATATTATTTTGACCCGTAATTCAAAAGTAAATATTATAAGTTTTCAAATATTTATTTTAAACAAATTTGGAAATTGAGAAAGATTGGAAAATGCCATCAGACATTTTTTTACGAAGATTTCCATTTAGGATTTTCAAAATACGTCCTTTTATTTTTCGTCATAATTTTATAGCTAAATGTGTATAACTTTCTAACTCTTCATTTGTACTGAAATTCCTAATACTGAAGAACATAATATTTTATGCTTTGTGTATATTATTATTGATTCAAAACTAAATTTTTAAGATATAATTTGGTTTAAGCGTTACTTCAGATAGAATTTATTTCAATAAACCAAACGATTAATTAATTCGATAATTTTTAGACATAGCAATAAAGTAGTTTTCAATCAGTGAATAATCAATCTTATTCGCTATGATCTTTGCTCATATAGAGAATAATTCTTTAAATATCAAGAAAATCAAGTTATTTCACATTTTCGAAATTATTGTTATTTTTCAGAATGAAAACTATATAAATCTCATTCAAAAAACTAATTCATATGATTAGGTTGAGAAGAGTCGAAACAAATTTAATCTTTAGATTCACATAACTCTAAACAATCCTTCTGTATACAGATATCACTTGTTATGTGTAACATAGGTATAAAAACACAGTCTATAGAAACACATAGAGTTATTGGTATTTTATTTGTTTTTTGACTATGATTTCCGAAAAATTGCAGAATCTTTTCTCTCGCAATGAGTTGACATTTGAGATATTTATGAAATTCTCTATGAATTTCTTTTTATTATGTAATAAAAATAATAGAATTATTAATGAAAATGAATAATTTTTCTCAATATTGAGCAATAATGAAATTTGTTTCAAGTTTAGAATTTATTGATAAACTCTGAAAAAGTAGAACTGACAATGGATTAATATCTTTAGAATGCATAAAATATAGATAATTTAGAAGAAGAAGACATACTAATTATCAAATTCATTCTTTATTTCAAATATGTTTGTTTCATTTGAATAATTATTTCTACTCAATTCATTCATTCATTCTCTCGATTAGTTTTTTTCTGAATAATATAGTCTAAACATGTTTTTCAGAATAAGTTTTTTAATAAACGAGAAACAGTTTTTGTGAATTAAAATAAGATTACTGTTTGTTTGATATTCAAATAAACAGAAGTACCGGTATTAAAAAGTACTTAACAGTTGATTGCTTTGAATTTTTCATGTTCTGGTTCACATAATATGTTAATTCAAATATTATATATAATGAGATGGTTAATAATCATTACTATTAATCACACAACAAATGGAATTTCAATTATTAGTATTTTGTGGGTTACTTCCTGTCAAGTTATAAAAGCGAAGAAACTTTTGGTTAAATATAGTATTGTTCCACTTTTCAAAAGCGAAAGTAAAACTACTTAAGTCATCAAATTCAGGTTCATTGCGATCTAAACTAGTTAGATATTGTTTTCCTTTTGTCGGGTTTTCTATGAAAAATACTTATTTATAAAAAGCGAAGCACTCATAAAACAACTCATCTGTTATGAAAAAGCTTATGAAGCTTTTGTGACACTACACGCGATGTATGTTTGTCATCACATCTACAGTTGGATGAAAGCATTTTACTCACCCATTTGTTAAATATTTTATTTTATTCAAACGTCTCAAACAAAGCTCAAAATAAATTTTCACAATTTTGAAACTCTAACACATTTTCACAATTTTGAAACTATAACATATTATACTTTGCATTAATAATCGTAGAATTTGTATTAGAATAACACAGAGTTAATTTCTAAAAAACTTACAGAAATGAACGTTTCAAATGAGAGATATTATTTCAATTCAAGAAAATAAAAAATAAGATAAAAATACAAATGTATTAATTATGTTTAAATAGTTCGCAAAAAGTATTGCCTTTAACTTTCCAACAATATTTCATAAACCTTTACAAACCTTAATTAATTTGAGCTCGCGCTGTGTTAACGAATTAGTATATAGTTTTGTCATTTTAATTAAATTGGATCATATTGGAAATGAAAATAACTAATGTTATTATTAGTTGAGAGGCACTTGAGCAATATACTTTTATCCGGTGAATAATTCATATTGCAATACATGAGCTCACATAAGTGTGTATTCATTCGTAGAAAATACTTGATAACTGTTGATAAAAAGTAGGTGATTTCTCAAACTTACACATCAATTGGTATTCAATTTCAAGAATATGTAGCAATACTTTATTCTTGTAGGCGTAATATCAAAATTAAATTTTATTGATACTAGACTTATTAATAGTTATTAACCATATTAAAGCAGTTCGTTTTCAAATAGATATAGTTTATAAATAGATCAGTTCTGTAGAAATCTTTAAGACTATTTGTACTTGAGTACCGCCTCAGCAATCCTTTTTGGTGGTTTACAGATCATATTCAAATCGGATTACAGATCAAAATGTTTTAATCAATTTTTCTTCAAATTATTTCAAACCATCAAATTTCAAAGCAATAGCAGAACAAGTAGATTAATAATTAATAATTTAACATTTAATTTGGAGAATTCATGGCTTAAATTCTCACTTTATGAACACTGAACATATATTGTGTTTGATAAATAATTTTATGAATACAGTTACGTAAGCGTAAGCATGCAATCAACTCAATAGTAATTAAGACTAATTAAGTTATTCTTTACGAAATTCTTTATCGAAATTTGAATCAAATGAAAACTCATCTCTTATTTTTCGTAATAAACAACTTGCTGTAAACGAAATTTTATTAATTTTATCGAAAGTGTAAATAATTAAGGTTCTCAAAAATTTAGTTATTCGATTAAGTAATTATTTAGAAAATTAAGTCAGTATTTTGATAATGCTTTCATTACATAAAGATAAATAATTCTAAAACAAAGACATTTAAATACACTCATTATTTGTCTTATTGATTAGTATTGAGTTTCGTTTGATTCAAACTATAAAGATTTTGGAAAATTATAAGTTTTATCAAAATTACTATTGAGTTCGCTTATAAACTCCCATTTACGCTACTGTACCGTAGTTTGTATTCTCTCGCATAACTGCTATTGAGTTAAACATAATTGTTTACATTCTTCAACCTAATCGTGTCATTGCTTACAAAAGATTGAATTTTTATTATACAATGTGAGTAATCTTAATAATGCTATTGATAAGACTATGTAGAATATTCTGGGTTTTCACACTCTGTCATAAATTAAGTGCTTTAAATTACATTTATAGTCAAATATTCACGTTTGTTATCATACTATGTTTTCTTTCAGTACAGGTCTCTAAAGATAAGCCTTGCGTTAAATTGAATGAAATGAAATTTGATATTCTTTTATTTGAAAATTTCTATATAACTAATAGAGAAATAATAGCCGTAGTGATTAATTTCAAATCTTATCAAAAAATTTCAAATCAAATATAAGCGGAAACTTTCGAAACAAATATTAATTTCGATTGATTAACTGCATCACAATTTTAAAATCAATGCAATTGAGTTCTAATTCTATAATTGCACGAAATGTTCGTTTTTTATATTGACAATGTTGCATTTGTTTGCATTTCTTTCTATCTTGAATTGTAAATCTTAGAGGATTCAAAAATAAATTCACAAAAGTTAAAATAGTAACTGAGGTTATCAAAAAATTTTATGAAATTTTACGCTTTGAGCCGATATTTGTTGTGTTTTTTGTGCTTCTACTGGTCTATTTATAGGAAAAGGACGTGTTATATAAATGCTGGAATGACTCACAACTGCGATTTCAAAGATTTAATATCAGCCATGAATGCGAGACGATTTTGGGAATCAACTCATTCTCCTGGAAGAAGGAAGAGAGGAAATACACAATCAGAGTCTACAATCAACTCAATCGGCACATCTACATTGCCATCAAAGCGCTAATACTATCACTCAATTAAATACCCCCTTAATTAATTTCGAAAAACTCAAATTTTCAGTCAATTTACTTTTTAATAATCACGTCATTCGTCGATTGTTAACGCACTTCAATT
Organism: Camisia spinifer; assembly: GCA_034694065.1. Taxonomy (NCBI): domain Eukaryota; kingdom Metazoa; phylum Arthropoda; class Arachnida; order Sarcoptiformes; family Camisiidae; genus Camisia; species Camisia spinifer. Next base: position 13,116 of record JAQFXV010001166.1, read on the forward strand.
GGATATATTTGAAAAAATTATTTGAGCAAAAAACAAGTTTATTTATTCACGCATTTTCCTCATACTTTTCAGCTACAAATATTTTGTTAATTTTTTCAAATCAATTTATATAACTTATGTGTTGTATGAAAAATAATTTTGTCTGATATAAAATTGAAATTATTGACTATTATTGACTTTTGCTGGAAATAATAGCTCTAAAAGTAAGTTAATATTATAAAGACATTATTAATCAAAATTTGATTATATATTTACAGAGAAAGCTTGCTTAGACCTAAGCGTCTGCGGCCCTGTTTATCAGGCCTACCGGCCGGAGATTGTGAAAATCATAATTTGGGTCTTGAGAGTCTTGGACAGGTTTTATATATAGATTAATTATTGATTTAGAAATTTAGCCCTAAAGTAACATGATTCAACTTTTGGATAGGATTATCTGAGACCAGGCGGGAGAAACCCGGGTCGTTAACGAAGATCGGTTTCAATTTAATATAAAACTTATCATTTTGATTAATTTAGTGATTAAAAGGAAGAATTTGTAAGAATCAGATAGTTTTTGAAACTAGTTTTTAAATTCGGTAGCTTTAGGTGATGGTTGGCCTCTATATATTATATTATATTTTAAATGAGAATATTTATATTGGTGATGGGTTTTGCCTCGAATGCAATTCGCAAGCTTTGCTCTCAATTTTCAAGCTTTTCACTTGAATTAATCTCAAAAATAGAGTACTTCAATAAATAAATATGTTTTTGCTTTAAATTTAAATAAAATAGCTTTTTCTTTAAGTTCAAGTTTACTCAATTTTTTTAGTTCTGATCTTTAAAAGCACTCTATTTTTTGTTACCACTAATATTCACACTTTGCACATATATTACTTTTTAAATAATAATCAACTTATCTTTATTATAAAAGAAATTTTAATGGTATTTCTGATTTTTTACAGGATTTGAATTTTTGAAAATATTAATACCTATAACGAGACGAATGATAGTTATATTTAGGGAGTAATTATCTATTTATTTTTCTCAGCTATGAAATAATTATATGAATTTAATGTAAAAAATTTTATCATTTATAAAAATAAGTGTTAATTGTGATTAAATTATAAAATTGTTATAAAAATTTAAATTATTATTACAGTTAAACTTGAATTATATAATAATAAACTCTGTGTTGCATTTTTGTGTCTTGTAATGAATAAAGTGCAATGATTTTGAAAAATAACTGAATTTAAATGAAACTTTTCTTTGAGTTTATATCGACAGAAGAATTTGATGTACAGTTTTTTTAGACTAGTAAGAAAGTAATCTTTTAGGGTCAATAAGTGATTAAGTAATGGTATAAACACATTAAGTTGTTTTAGAGGTAATTACAAGATTACGTACTATCTTATCATAAACTATTAAATTGTCAAATATATTGATTTCTAAAAATATCTTTCTTGAAATTAAGACAGTATTTAGTTCATAGGAATAGAAATTGATTGAAATTGATATTTAGTTCGATTTATGGTTAATAGAAATAAACCAAAAAGTTTTTTAAATAAGAATGTGAACTAAAAACATTTTTGATGAATTATAATCAAATTGAGATAATAGCTCAATGTGAATATTTAATGAATTTCGGCTAAGGGAATAAAATTTTTCGGGTAAACGAATTTCGGCGAAATGAAATTCAGGGAAGTGGGGTAGAATCGCAATAACTCGATATGGTTATCTTGGTGGTGCAATAACTTGATAAGGCTATTACTATTACTTCAATTAGAAACTGAGAGTTGAAGGTAATGCAGCCTTTCCTGTAGAACACATCTCATTAGTCGAC
>JAQFXV010001167.1:0-14928 GCA_034694065.1 Camisia spinifer
TTGGATTCAATTTAACTAATGATGTATTGATTACAAGAAGAACTTTTGAATTCGTGAGATTTTTGTAGTAATTATTAATCTAAACATGAATACAAGTATTTTTTTATTTTAAAAATTTTAGGTTTCATACAATTTCAGTTTGTATTTCATGTTACTCATTGATATCTCTTTAAAAGGAAAGTTCAGATGAGAATCATATTAAATGAATAAAGTTCTAAACCTTTCAATGTAAAGATAAGTATAGATCAAATTTGATTTTCTCAGAAGAAATTTTCAGTTAATAGTATGTAAAAATATTGGCATAAACTAATTGTTATATCGCATGTTTTATTCTGCAATAAATATAATAAACTAATGCATAAATTCATTGAATTCTATAAACTTTTAACAAAAATAAAACTTTAAGTTCACTTTAAATTATTTGAGTTCTACCCAACATAATCTTTAAAATGATATATCACACATATGTTTAGAAAAGTTTTCATGTTCGGGTTCGAATTACCGGACTTAGAAAAATGTTAACCGAGAAACAAATACACCTCAAGTCTTTTGCATTAATATTATAAGTTCTCATCTATTACTCGTTTTATATCATTATAAGATTATGAATCACTTAATTTCACACATTTTATGCTAATGCATAGGCAAATATAGCTAACATACTTTTTCAAAAATATTGCTCATATGTGTTAAAGAAGAAAAAAAAATAAATCTAAGTATTTGAACATACAGTAAATAAAACCCAATTATAAAATCCTTTTTCATAAGAATAAATTTCTATTTATCATTGCTTATATCTAATTAAATTAATTCATTAAGATTGATAAAAAATATTTCCTTGGATTCCAAGCAGTGGTAAACCTATAGTATAGTGATAACTTTTGAATTTAGTGAAAACTATGTTACAACAAAATTTCTAGGTTTGAATTTAATTTTAAAATTGTTTATTATATAGATGCTTATAGTAAGTTAAGTACTTAGGTCAAGTTATAAATTATAACACTTTTGATAATTATTTCCACCAATGATTTCAAGAATTCAATTTAAGAATTTAAGATGTAAACTTTTTGTGCAAACCTATAATTGATTGGCTTTCATCTCGGTAAGTAAAAGCTTGATGGATGTGCACTGTAACTAAGCTGAAAATGGCTAAGTTGTCAGGGTATACACATCTAAACTCTTAAATTGGTTTATAGTAATTATAATGTTTTTAATTTGTTGATTAAATAAATTGTATGGTGTTTGAAACATAGCCTAATTCTGCTTTACCTAACCTAACTAACTTAAACTTTTTAAGTGGAATTACTTGAAGAGACTTTACTGTATATCATAACTATGGGACACATTGCAACACTACACATCCATCAAGCTGTAAAATTCCTTCATCTCTAACGATGTGATGCGAGTCGAAATACAATCAAAACTCATTAATAGAAACAAAATAAATAAAACTCAACATTTATTCTCAAAATCAACAAAAAAAATACATTATAAACAGAACTAAAATAAATTGAAATCCGAGTTTTTCATAACTAAAATCATTTAAAACTCAAAATGGTTTTAAAATTCAATAAAAAAAATTAAATCCAAGATTTCATAGTGTAATAAAAATTAAAAACAAATGTGTGTTAAGTATTGCGTTATATTTTATTGAGTGATAAAAAGTATTGAATAAAAAGCAGTTCAAAAGATATTCAATCGAATTAAAAGTGAATTAAATAGAAATGAATTCAAACCCGAAAAACAATACACTCATGATATACACGGCGTTAGGGTTTCGAACAGATATCGAAAAACTATTCGATAATTTCGCTGAAAATAATTCAACAAAATTTATTGTTTTCGCGCAATGTTTTCGAGACATGTATTTCAGTCTTATTTTCCGGTATTTAAAAAACTAAAATAAATGAAATATAAAAATAAATAAAAACCAAAGTATTAAAATTGCAAATGAATTGATTGACACAAATTATTATCGATATAGTGGTCGACACAATGATAACGAAATGCATGAATTGATAGACGAATGTTATTTAGAAGTATTGTCACAATTGGTGAACACATCACGTCTTGAGTCGCACAGAATCGCGTCTTTATATCTCTTGTATAGTCTTTATGTTAAACAACCATTGGATGAATCCTATAGACGAAGATTCGATTTTAAAGTCCGCATAACTTTGGATCAGTTGCTTATCATTCGAGAATTCATTAATGAATGCAAAGCAAAGAACTATTTGGATGTCTGTTATGTGTGGTATAAATTGGTCGCCATTGGAGTTCATTTCGTTTATTATAAATATGAAGGAATCGGACCCTCGAATACCCGTTCGTCTCATTATTGGCTTCAAAACACCGTTTCATCGACTGATAGATTAGTCAATGAATTGAAACAATCAGTTAATAGACATTTAAAAGACTCTCAAATGATTCATGATATGTATGTTGAATATAAGGATCAAGTATTTGATGGCAATCATGGCTATGAATCAAATAGAAAACCGAATCTAATCGCTCACCAATTGTTCGAAGACTCGACCCATAAATTGCTTAAACTTGTGAATGATTTTCGTCTCAATAGAGATATCAGAGGCAGAGGTCGTCCTCCACTTTGGACACTACTCAGGATTGATGATAATCAACAATTAGAAGACGATTTTGATAAGAGTGAAGACGAAAAACGGAATTTACAGAAGAAAAACACTAAATCGAAGAAAAATATCGATAAAGGAATGACTTCGGGATTGAGATTCGGTTCGGAATTACTATTCATTCCCGAAGACGTTAAGCAGCGAACCAAAGAAGTAAAAAAAGTAAAAAAATAAGACAGAAGAAGAAGAGCCAGAAATCTATGAAGAGATAGTTCTCAAAGTTTTCTTTATTCATATTTAAAATACTTTAAATCTTATAATACTTTTCAGGCTTTATATGTATTATCAATTAATTTCTTAATTTGATTTTTCTGTTATTAATTTCTTTGATTTTTATTATTTGTTATCATATTATTAATTGATTGATTGTTTCAATTAATTGATAGTTATTTATAAAACATTTCAAACAAACTTTAATGGAAATCAAACATTCATATCCTGTATAACTATTATGACAATAACTTTTGTTTAATTAATATCTTAATTAGTTTTGACTCACTTTTTGTTTTCATATTCTAAAAAAACTTTGTGTAAAAAACTTTTGTAAAAAATAAAATATTTATTTGATCAAAAAATTTAAAAGATTGTATTTCTTTGAAATAAGAAAATTTTGAAATTGATTTATTGATAAATTAGAAGAATATGTAATAAATGTTATATTTATATAAAGATGTGTTCATACAATACTTCAGAGGTTTAAAAATTAATTGTATAGTAAGTTATGGACCATAAGTTATACATAATCTTAAACGTGAGCGAGATTTTCAATAATACCTGTAATAATACCTAAATCTGAATGCTATGTAAAGTCGGTTGAAATAGATATTTGAGGTTCACTTATATTTGATTATCAAACATGATCGGCATTAATATGAATAAATCCACAGAAATCCTATTGATATTCTCATTAATTTTATTCGGACTCAATTATTATATAAGTAAATAAGTTTTACTATTAATAAATCTTTATCAATGAAATAACATAAAGTTTTTCCTCAGTAATAGTCTTAACAGATAATTTTCACTCAGAAGTTGGTGATTATCCAGATTTCATTAGTGCTAATTGTGGTCTACATTTTGTTCCGAAAATATGTCCTGTGAATTATAAGACAAAATGTTTCAAAACGCAAATGACGGACACAGAGATAGTGGAAACCGAATTGGATTTATGGTATCAGAATAATGTGATACCTCGTAAAGAGTGTTCCAAAGTTCTTTGTGGGTATGAGTCGTACTAATGCAAGAAAAGTCACCAAATTTTTTCATAACTCAGTAATTAACTTCATATTAATGAAATCAAACTCTATAATCCTAATCCTCTATCTCTAATGCATAAGTTCAAGATCAAAAATTTTAATCTTTAACACCTGCATCTCATAAAAAATGAATTACTCAAATATTTTTGGACTTTCTTTCATGAGTTACACAAAGAACTTTGGAACACACTTTATTATGGGTGGAAATATATGAGGAATATTTGACGCTCCCCGGAGTGTATACATTGAAGTACAGTGGGTCTCAAGTACTTATGCGTAAATTTAGGATCATCTCTGATGCGTGGGGATCAAAATGCATAGTAAACTATAGAAATTGATAGTTTAATTTGAATAAGTACTTGACACCGATTGTACGCAATGCAATGCATCTGATCACTATAATATATGCGGTCGTGTTATACTCAATACCAAATGGGTTTTAACAGCAAGTCATTGCATCATGTATTGCATACATTTTAAGCTTATTTTTAAATAACAATATGAATAATAGTCAAAACACAGAAACCAAATTGAACCCATAGAAAGATTTAAATTTCACTTTTTCCATATTTAGGTCTAGTATTTTTTGAATAAATGAGATGTAATTCCATTTTCATTTCAGATACGAATATAATGACGTCCGAATATTTGCCGGTAATCCTGATAAATATATGGCTCGACGATATTATGCACAATTTTTCATTAAACATTCGAAATTTGATCCCGACGCTTATCGTTTCTGTGAATTCGATATAGCGCTTGTCAAAGTTGATGAAGACATTGAATTTACAATAGATGATAATCAATATTTGGTTAATAGTATTTGTTTACCAAAAAAAGATAAAGTAAATGATGATTACGAAGTGGCCGTGTTTTTCGGATGTGGTAAAACTTCAAACGATACTGAACTGCCATTACATCTCAATTATCCCGATAATCAGAGAAAAGAATGGTTTTTATTGAGTCCATTCAATCAATGTTACAAATGTTACTGTTATTATCCAAGCATTTTTGAGGGTTTCAATTCTTTGATATGTCAAGTAATTCAATTTTTTAAATAATATTTTAAACTAATTTTAAGACTAATTTTAAATTTTAAGACTAGGCTCTAAAAAATCTATTAAATATATGTCTGTTGACTAAATTAAATTCATGCAATTCTGTTAATAAATTTAAGTTTCTTATCATTTAATGAGAAAATAATTTCGAAATAATATGAATAAATGAAAAAAGTTTTCAATGATAATGAGCTGATGTCATATTTGATTAAATGAAAGAAATTTGTGGTTAAAAATAAATTTGACGCTATAATAAGGTTTGAAATCTAGTTTTAATTACAGAGAACATTTTCTCAACACTCTTAAATGGATAACTCTTACCCATTTTGAAGGTAAAATTTGAAAAAACATCTTTGAATTAAGTTTTCGTGAGTTTAAAGTTCTTAATGATTTAAAATAAGAACAAATAGATTTGCTAACGTTGAAATTATTGGGAAAGAAGTTTATAAACTTAAATAAAAAAAGTATTTACATTAATATTTGAAACAATTTGGTTATCTAAATAAAACTGATTGTTTTACATATAAAAAAATCTAATAAACCAATGCGACCGATTTTGAAACAGTCCAGTAGAAAATGAATGCCAAAAGTGAGTACCAAAAGAGCAGAAACAAACGATATCCATAAATAATTCTAAAAAATAGTAGTGATTAAAGTTTAAGAACTCGAGATTAAGTTAAGAAAAAATATTTCATACTTTCTCAGCCTTTTTTTAGCACTAGGAATGCTCTCATCATTTTCTTTAAGCAAATATCTTCTTCCGCCTATCCATGAATTTTTAGTCATTAATTGCCAGTCAATTGATGAAACATTAAATTTTAGATTCTGTGCATCCAATTTTGACTGACTTCCCAACAGATGTAATAAACCTTTGGTTTTATCCGAATGAAACTTCCACTGTTTCATCCAAAAGTATTGTAATATTTCAAATCCCGAATGCATTCGATGCGTTACATTAATCATGCTATAAAACAATAGACAAAAATTCATTTTATTATCTATAAAACTGGCATTTTAAGAGAATAATATCGGTTTGTAAAGAATTTTGCATTTTTAGAGCGTTATGAACTTAAAATCAAACAAATTTTATGATAAATGGTATTAAACACGCAAAACAGATTTTATACTAAAGCATATTTTTGACTAAAGAGAAAATATGTGGTCAACAAATATGTGTTTAAATTTAAGATAATTAGCTTACTTCTGAATTATTTTGCATTTTTTGCATACTTTTTGCAGAAGTAAAAGTTATGAAATTATGTCAAACAAAGTTTTTCTGTATTGAAAATTATCTCTTATTTGTATCTTATATGTCAAAAAATTGATTTTGAATTTATTGTAATCAAACCTTTCAATACTCTCATAAGTTTTAACTATCAATAATAAATTAGAACAAAAGAAATAGTCTTATATTGATAGTTTTGAATCAAAGTTAGAACTAATTACTTTTCTAAAGATCTCACTATCAATACTGACATTCATTCAACAACTGTTTCTTAAGCTAGAAATTAGTTTTAATTTGAAGTTATAGTATTTATTTGCAAAGCAGTGACTTTTCTTACTTAATGTTAGACATAATAGATTCGAAACACTATTAAACATTGAACAAAATTGTTTAAAAGGAAAAATAATGCATAAAATTAAAAAAGAAGTATACATACATAGGCTTATATCCTAAAACCCAAATAATAGCATCAAGAAAATAAGCGAACAAAAAATGTGAGATAAAGGTTGTCAACCAATATCTAATTTTGGAAGGTCTAGTTCTGGGGACACCTGCATGAGGTCTGACCACTTTCATGGATGGACTATCCTTTTGTGCTTTACAGAAATAATCGATAACCTCTAAGATTGGCGGCGTTTCCGTCGGATCACTGGCTAAATGATAAATTTGTATATCTTTTGGCTTATAAGTGGCCAAATGCCAGGCGCTGGCGATCATTGAATTACAGGTCAGATCAACAGGAATAAAGCTGAGTCTTTTACTAACGTCATAATCACATATTCTCATGATTCCCAACGAGCCCAACATTGCTATACCAGTGGGACCATTGAAGTTATCAATCCATCCGGGAATCGGTTCTTCATAACTGCCCAACACTATTGATGGGCGAACTATTGCTGTCGGTGTATCACCTCTTCCATTGAGGACTACGTGTTCGGCCAATGCTTTCGCGAATGTGTATGTGTTCGGTCGGCCTTCCATTAATGGTTTTATATATCTGTTAAAAGTTATTTTCAACATCAAATTAATATTTTCTTTTAAAATTGTTTAATTTCTTATTACTTTTCTAACTCAATATCATCCATAGTCTCGACCGCATGAATGACCTGCTCTGGAGTTACTTTCATTGGATATATTTTTTCTTCGCATTCACTTAATTGACAGAAAGCATAAGCAGTCGATACGTGAACCAAAGCTTCCAATTTTATCATTTCTTTGCTTAAATTCAATATAGATTTGGTGCCAATCAAGTTATGTGTGACCGCATCACGTATTGTCTCATTAAACTTCACATCTCCGGCCACATGAAATATTACCGAAACGTTTTCGGTTAATAGCTTATGATCTGAATCCTATGTTATCAATTGAAATAGTTTTTAAGCTTTTTTCTTATTTCTCAATTTAGTAGAAATTTATTTTGTCAAAAACTCCTTGAAAATCAGCACAATTTTGATGACTTTTCAAAAATTCATCAAAATTATGCTGAATTTCAAGGAGTTTATTAAGCTTTGAAATAGTAATTTTTGAATAATTTATTTATTTAATTACTTCTGTCATACGTTTTTGCATTTAAATCATAAGATAAAAGAAAAATCTGAATATAATCGTCATTATATCTAAGATTGATTTCATTGAAGTCATACTGAGGAAAAAAATTATCTTTTAATCAAATCGATAGAATTTGAGATTTAACTAATAAAAAAAGTTAGAGCTATGTTATTTCCTAAGATTAAAATTACTGCAAATATATCTTGAATTTAATGTTAAATTAAAAAAACGATTACAGGAATATTCACGTAAATTTCGAAATCCTTATAAACTAATGAAAGAAATTATAGCCTTGAATACTACTAACCACTAATCATTATTGGTATGAAAATGAATTTAAATGTTCTTAAATATCATTATGACGGCATTCAGGCAAAAAAATACTAAATCTAAAGATGAATCAAAATTATAATGTTTTTCCACAAAGTTTGGTAAACTCTGAGAAGTGCAATAAATACCTTGAGGCCAATATTCGGCAAAGACAAGTCTCCTTCAATTGGGATTACTTTGTGTCCAACTTTATTAATATCTATTGCAAAAGTGAATAGTTTTGAATTCAACAGGTTTTTCCACCTTTCCTCCACTGATTGGCCTTTTTTAGTCCTGATTAGAATATAAATTCTATCGATTCCATCACAAAAACGAAGAAGTTTTTCAACTAAAACCTTGAAATGTTTGAGATTATAATTAGATTTATTGTCAATTTGTGTCTATTTATTTTTAACAGTTTTATATATGAATCATCATTTATTACTGTAGGATCTTTTTTAAAATGAATTATTGGGGAATTTTTGAATCATTAGTTATCATTAGTTTTTTGAGAATTGATACAGTTTTTTATCTTTTTGCCATCGGCTATAACTAGGATTTAAGTTAATAGGTCTCTATTTTACTGGAATATCAGTTTAAGGTCTATCGTAAGCATGATTTGAATAAATGTTATACTGAATATTTGTAATATTTTCCGCTTAAATGTTTTGAATGAGAGGAAAAATAAAGTTTTGTTAGAAATTGAAATGATTTTTACAAGAAGAACCTGTAATCAGTTAACTGGTTTTTCGAAATTTTAAGTAGATTTAAACTCTATTTATATTATTTAATTCGAAGAGGTTTTCAACATATTAAATAAAATCAATGGTTTGATTAAAAATTGAATTAAAAGTTTGAAATGCAAGCAAGCGTTTCAACTTTGAATGTCATTTTATATAAATCTGTATGAATGGGTCCAATACTATATGATAAATGATTAATAATTGCTTTTGTCTATTGTTAATAGAAATCATATTTCCTATCATTTTATTTCCTGATGAAGGTTCTTGAGAAGGTTCTCAATTCGGAATTTGAGTTGAGTATAAGTTAATCACTATATTTTATTTGTCAATAAGTCTGAAGAGTTTAAAGTAATTATTTTTTCTATGTTTGATCATTGAATTGAAAATTTGAGTAACTTTTCATTACTTTAAACTAGAACTCATGTCAGACTTATGTATGAATATAATTAAGATCAAAGTTAATTACTAAGAACTCGTTGTTTAAATTTAAATAATATTATTTTGCGATGAGTTTTAAATCAATAACTCAGGTATGAAATCGTTTTTTATTGTTGTCTTTATTCAAATAAAACAGTTTGAATTACTTTAACTCCAATATAAGGTAAATTTTGAAATATTTGGTTATTAATTGGTTTAAATAATTTTGATTCATTAACATTTGACACAAATGATTGTGAAACAGATACATAACACATTTTGTTAAATAAAAGTGAAAGTCAATGTCCTTTTCAAGCCTCGAATGTTATCATGAACTTAATATGAAATTATTGATAGCTTATCTTTGAAATATATTCAAATCAAGAGAATTTTCGAACTTTTTAGATGCAAAAACATCTAAAATCGCATGAAAATTCATTTGAGACAAGAATCTTTATCTAATCATTTTTTTACATAATTCAATCTTTTAAAGTTAGCTAAAAAGAGAAAAATTCTGATTTGATATTAAAGACTTGACAAAAAAAATGAGTGCTTTATGATCGATATCAACTCAAAGTTCAAGAAATAGAGGAAAACTGAGAAAAATTAGTAATTTTTAAAGGAATATCATCCTGAATCTGAATTGATTTGATTTCTGGCGAATTATGTTATTCATGCATTAATTATTAGTTGTGTCACAAGCATTAAAAAATACAGTGAAATTATTTAGAAGGCTAAAAGTGGGGGAAACACACTTATGAATGTCCGCTCTCGGCCACCACTGACCTTATTATCCAATTAATTCAAGTCAAAAACATTCATAAAAGTTCACTGTCATCCTTATTGATATTTATAATAACAACAAAATTTAATACTTTAAATAATTTTTGAAAACTTGAAAACGAAATATAAAAGTTCGAAATAGATAATAAGTTCTTTCAATATTCATATAATTTACATAAAACAAGATAAAAAAGTTATTTGCTATGAATAACATTCAAAAGTTATGGTTATCAGATTTTACTATTAATACTGGTTTATCACTCGTTATCTGCATTTCGTCACGATTTTATCCCTCATTTTGAAAAGTTTACAGTTATTGAGTGAATCATCGATTGAAAAACCCCTTTATGAAATCCGAAAATTGTGACGAAAACATAGCTACAGTACGTGACTTTATTTTTCGACTCTTGCTTTATGTCACAGTTTTATTAATACTGAAACATTGTATACAACATTTCTTTTAGTGATAATATTACAAAAAGTTAATCTAAAATACAAAATTTTGAACTTTAAAACGGAAAAGAATCATAAAAGTAAAAGTTATGAATCGATATTAAAAAATCTAATCCATCGACAAAGAGATCATAAAACACAAGAAAATATGAGTCAATATTTTACAAAAATTATTCAATAGTTAATGGTAAGCATCGAATTTGAAAAGAGATCATTCAAATGAAGTGATCAAATAGATCGTAAAGTATTGTTTCACTCGAAACAAACATAAATATTTTAAAGTATTATAAAAGTTAAACAATTTCAAAAAAATATAATTACTTTTCCGACAAATCCAGTCGCGCCTGTTATGAAAACACTTTTACCATCAAAAAACTCCTGAATCAATGATTTTTCTTTCATAATTAAAATTACAAAACACTTTTTTTTCAACTAATAACTAAATAAGATCAAAAAAATTTATTGTAAGTATTCGACTAATCAAAAAAATAATCAGTTTTGATAATTTGCGAGAAGTTTCATAAGTTTTTTGCTATAGAAATTGCTATATTTAATAATAATAAAGTTGATTTACAGTTTTGAAAAATATTGAATACACTTTCAGTTTTCATTAACGATTTAGTTCAATGTTGAAACACGTTTGAAGATAGAGTCTTAAAAAGATGTAGTATTTTAAACGTAACCATATTTATATAGACTATAAGCTTAAGGCTTAATAAATGACTTTAATTGCTTTTAGGTTTTATCTCAACGCCCATTTCGTAGAAAGTGTATAACCAAATACAACTGAATTCAAATTTAATGCATAAGAAAACTTTTTGGAAAAATTGATTTCACTATCAGTAGAATCAATAGTAGAATAACTAGTTTTTTCATCAATTTTACGTATAATATAATAAAACCATTAATGGGTCATAAGAATAAAATCCCACCGATTTCTTAGATTCATCAACTTTTATATACCCGTAATGACAACTTTTTATGCTAATTATTCTCGATTTGTTCAGCCTTCCTCTTGATTGATTAATTTCTAATTATCTTCAATCCAGAGTCTATTTTAGGAAATTACCCAAAATTTTGTGGAAAATTTGTGAACACTCTTAGACCGAAGCCATCCATCCCTATCTCATATTAATCTAATTCCTGTTTTACCCCCCTATTTATAGAGAGGGAGGGCTTGTGGTTGAGCGTCAGGGAGTCAATTATCATTAGATAGGATCTGCTTCTAAGAATACTTTTCAGTAAACAATGTGTTCTGTTAATTGTTTTCTGGTATTTACTATACAATTAATAATATGTTACTGACTTGTGAGAGATATTTGGAATTTAATATTTTTTCTCAATTAAATTATAAATGATCTTTTCCTTAATTTATATAAGTCAGAATTTCAGAATATGGGCCGACAGATAAGGTATACGACTAAATATTTTTGTCAACAATTGTAAATAAGTTAAAGTTTATAGAACTTTATAACTGATAAATATCTGAAATGGAAAAATTCATTCCTTAGCTTCTTATGATCTTTGAAATGATAAGACATTCTTCGAGAGAAAGTTAAATACAATTTAAAAACTGAGTTTATTTCGAATAAGAAAAAAACTGAAATAAATAACAATTTTAGATAAGAATTTACAGAATTTTTTCTCAAATGAAAAAACATTAAAATGAATAATAATATAATAATTAAATAATAATAAAATGTATGAATTATGGCTCACACAAGAGAATAGAGAATGAATAATAAAAGAAAGAATAATATGATTATAAATGCATTAATAAAATTTGAGCCGACGATTACGTCTGTTATCATTCCAAGAGTGAGGCGCTTGTGATTGCATTTGAGCCGCAAAAGCATTCAAAGCCATCGCTGGATTGGCCGCGAAAGCCATGGCAGCGGCCGCGGGATTCATAGCGGGAATAACATGCGGGTGGGGATGATTTTGATGTGGCATCGGTTGAGACACAATCGACTGGACTCTCATTCCCGAGACATTGATCTGTTGCATGTGTTGTGACATGAGATAGACTTTACGCTCTTCTTTGTTTTGTGCAAAAGCGACATATAATGGTTTTGTTGCTATTATTCTGTTATTCATTTCATCGATTGCTTTCTGAGCCTCTTCTGTAGTCGAGAAACAAACAAAACCAAAGCCTTTCGATCTATTCATCGAATCGGTCATTACTTTAGCGGAAGTGATTGTACCGAATGGTGAGAACTCTTTATGCAATCGCTGGTCATCGAAAGTCTCGTCCAGATTCTTGACATACAAATTGATATCTTTATAACGATTTATTCGTTGAAGTCTTTGTTCTTCGAATTTACGTCTCAGCTCTTCCTGTCGTTCGGCTTTCTTTTGCGCGCGATTAACATAAAGTTTTTTCCCGTTAGACATCTCTTTACCATTCAATTGTTGACACGCCTTCTCTGCCATTTCCGGCTTTTCGAAAGAGATAAAACCAAAACATCTACTCTTCCCGTTCTCATCAGTCATCACTTTGATTGAGACCACTTTCCCGAACGGCTCAAACAATTGTCTCAACTTTTGTTCGTCGTAATCATCGGCTAAATTCTTGACATAAATATTAGTAAAACGGTTAGACTTATCATTCATACTATTCTGGCGTTCATTTCTTGGCACAAATCGTCCGACAAATACTTTTTTGCCATTGAGAAGCATTCCATTGACTTTAATGATAGCATTATTGGCCGCGTCTTCAGACCCAAAGTGAACAAATCCATAGCCTTTACTAAATCCATGTGAGTCTTGAGCCACTTTACACGACAATATAGTGCCAAATGTTGAGAAAGTGTCGTATAAAACGCTATTATCTATCGATTTGTCCAAATTCTTAATGAATATGTTACCAACTCCTGACTTACGCACTGATGGGTCGCGTTGTGACCACATTATACGTAATGGTCTTTCTTTAATCACATCGAAGTTCATTAACTCAATAGCTCTTTCGGCATCAGATTTCTCTTGAAAGTTAACATAAGCGTAACCTAAAGACTGACGAGTAATCATATCTCTGCAGACTCTGATCGACATCACCGGACCCGCAGTCGAGAACTTTTCGAAGAGCATCGCTTCGGTCACATCGGGTGCCAAATCTCCCACATATAGGGAAGCCATCGGATAATTAGGTCCTGAAGTTGTCATTTTTGGTTAGTATTCAACGTTTTCTCTCCAAATATCGAATTATTTATTAATGAAATGAGAAATTTATGAACTTTTTGTTCAAAGTTTTGTTTTTTTTTACTAATTTTTAGTTAAACTTTTGTAATTTTTGTTTTGTTTTTAATCAATAAGTTTTACTTCTTTTGATTGAATACTTGAGTCAAAGCACTAGCGATTCAAATGAGAAGAACTTGAGTGAAGTTTTTATACTTAAAATGTTTGGTTTTGATTGTTGAAGAGCGCGCTCATTATAGTTAAACGGTTTTTATTCATTATAATTAACTGAAATTTTCTTTCAAAATCAAATAATTAAAGACAAATTTAGAATTATTACTAAAGCAGATGAAACTCTTGACAATTAATGGATGTTATATTCATTTATTGTTTTATTTAAATCCTTATCCATCTAACAGTGGTATTGATCTTAAAATAAAATAAAGTTTGTTATGAGACTAACATTTTCATCTAAATTAAGATCGTCTAAAAGATGCAAATCATATGATTTATTTTTAGACAAAAATAGTGTTATAGCTTTATTATTCATTCAAATTAATTATGAATCTGAATCGGCTTTCTTAAGAACCCGAAAACCGTTATAAAAATAGATCAAATATAGTGAAAAAGGTTCAAAACTGAAATTCTTAACAATGATTGTCATTGCGTGCGCTTTAACGGAAAACCAGATATTAATGATTATTGGTTTAATTGATTGTATTAAAAACAAAACTATTAAAACATTTAAGACTTTACACACTTTAGCCTTACATGTCTGAAAATTTTGAGATATTTAATTAATACCTCAGATTATTCAACAGATTTATTGCTTACTTAAAGCCTTGAAATGTAACCTTTCATTTAACTTTGAGATTATAACTTAATTTTTTGAGCTAAACATAAATCTTCATTATATCCTGAAAAAGAAAATAATTCTTGAGATATATTTTGCTGAATCAAATCAGGGTGGGATGAAAATCATCTTTTTCTATTGCTAAACTTGAACAGTTTGAATGCTCATAAATTAGATAGAGATTCATAGCTTATCAATAACTCATTTCATATCATAGAAATCTTTAAGCTATAAAACTTTATTTAAAAAACAGATTTATATATCGATGTTTTATTATGAAATCCTATGAGAATATACTTTAGCTAAAAATGAAGTTACGGTATATGTCATAACTAAGGAATGGATAAAAAGGCTTTAGCCTTTTCCTCATTTGTCATTTGATTTGATTGGGACATAAATATGAGCTCGAATCACATCAAAATAAGTCGATTTAAACTCACTTCAAAATGCCTAAAACGGAC
>JAQFXV010001168.1:0-14924 GCA_034694065.1 Camisia spinifer
AAAAAAGTTGACAAAATTTTGAATATTCAAAGTTTACGTATAAATAATGACTAAGAATATCATAGTATTGACTGAGTATAAAGTATTAGTATAAAGTAGACTTCATTTTATCAACTTTTTTGCTTTAAGATTTGAGCCCTAAAAAGTAAACTTTTTTTCACTGCTTCGTTTTTTTTCCTTTGATTGTACATTGACAAACAATACACTTTTATCGCATGAATGCACGTTATAAATTTTTGACGTCATATTTCTCTTCAAAAAATTGTCATATTTGAAATTCTTCAATGCTTGGAATGTGGCCTTTGAGGGTTCAATTTCTAAGAGAGTGGGCGTCTTTTATCTTTACTCTCTCTCCTTTGTAATCATCAATATTGAAATTTATTCGATTTAAGGATTTCCATTATTTATAGCATAATTGTTAAACCATTTCATTTTATTGATTGTGAAAATAATATTTTGAACTCGTTTAAATCCCTTAATACTTATTATCTCGAATGATCTACAGATAATTTATAGCTCAGTGACACTCAATGCGAATAAGAATGAAAAGTCTATTTTTCTCTTAACAAATCTTTGTTTGTGTCTTATATTCATAGTAAGACATTATAAAGTAAAGTCAGTAAATCAATGATAAAATATTCCATTGCATTACAGTCAAGATGAGGGCAGAGATTATTTTATTTTTTGCACCAACACTTTTTGCTGGTTTTCAATTTGAATAAATCAATTTCTTAGACAGTAATGTATCTCAAATAGATTTATTTATCGAAATAATGGAAACTAATAGCATTGATAATTGACTAATAATTACCATTATTTATGATCATATCTGTCGATAATAGCATTGAGCGATAAAATTCACAACTAATTTATTGCTGAACTTTATGTTCTTAAACGACTTATTGAAATACATAATGGAATTATTGCATAAAATGTTGTGACTTCTGAAGTATAATTATTTTCTTTTACTATAAGAAATTTTTTTTGCTTTCTTCATATAGTTGCAAATGTCTCTTTGCTGAACATTTCACCATTTGAAGTAAATTTTATTTTTATAAAAAACATGATAAAATTAACTGAATGTCAACTTCGATATTTTAACTTTAATGAATAAGCTATGAATTGAATTTAATGAGTCAAAAACTAAATGAATATATAAATGAATTATATATTTTTATGATGGTATTCATTAACATTCAAATGGTATAATATTTTTGAAACGAAGCTAAACAGAGGGTTTAACTCATTTATGAGCAAATATTTTGAAAGATTGCAATCCAATTAAAAAAATTTGAAACTTTTAAAATTCCTCTAAAATCTATAATTTTGCCTCAAATTCGTGTTTTTCAACCGAAATATCTGATAAAGATTTGACATAACATTTGTAAGATGAGTAGTTGTTTTGAATTCCAAAACTTGCGTCAAGAGATTTGATGCAATGGGTTTCAGAAATCCATTTTGAATATAAATTAATAAATTCTCGATTTTGTAATTTTACATTTGCATTAAAATATCAAAAAGATAATTGACGTGAGATTAACTGAAGATATAAGTAGAAACCGAAACCTTTGAATTGATTACTGATTTAGACATTATATCCATTCGCTTCTATTTTTACTTATAAAACATTAATTTTTAATAAAAGATTCAAAATTCAATTCATGAACTATGTTGACTAAATCAAACTTGCATTACACGAAACAAAAAGTAATATCATAGAAGCTTTTATTTCAAAACCATCTGTAATTTTCCTCCACTTTTATTAGAAGATATAAACGTTGCCCTCAGTATTTTTGTGATACACAGTTTATAATGTTATTTTCCAACGTTCAAGACATGCAAGACTTATCATCAAATTTGTTCCCTGTGGGCAAAAACCCAATTCAGTTTCTCGTAAATATGAACGCAAATGATGTACTCCTACATCAAATCTTTATTGAAAATACATTTTAGTATAGAAAAAAAATTAAACATTATTTTGAGCAGATTTCAAATTCTATCACCTTGAACTATGATTCGATTTGTCAGGTTAAAATAAATTAATAATATTAAAAGTATAACGATTCCAATTTGAGGTAAGCTTTTCAGGATCAAAGCTTAAACTCATGGCTTTAATTTGTAAACATCACAATTCAGTGTACTATTCAATGTTTGTACATTGAATACTCGTATTCAAGTAGTTAAGTTTCAATCCGGAATAATCTCTGATGCGTAGTGATGAAAATTCAGGGAAAGCATAAAAATTTAATAGTTTCATAAAGTGCTATCGTTCAAACATATAATCAAAGTTCACCTATCTAAAATAGTAGAGTATAATAATTCATAGTTTAAGTTCAATACTTTTTATTGCTAAATGATTGAGCAAACTCTTAATTTAAGCCTTGTCTACACTATCAAACTCTCTAACTTTCGAAAGTAAGCTAAGGAAAGGATATGGGAGGTAAGAGGCATCTACACTTTACTGTATTTTCTCGCATTTGAGGCAGTTTTCTCTTATTTTCAGGATTTTAAAATAAATAAATACATTTAAATCAAAACATTCTTAGCATAAATTAATGCTAACCTACGAAAGTAAGGAAAACGCGTCTACACTACAACTTAGGTAAGCACTTACTTTGGAAGGAATGGGACAGTAGCTTACTTTGGTAGGTAAGCAAACCCATGGGTAGGTAAGTGAGAATAGGCTACACTTCTATATTCTCATGCTCATGATGGGTAAGGCAAGCATAAGATAGTGTAGACGACGCTTACTCTCTATGAAACACATTAGGTTTGATGAATACACATTCACTTGACCGCAACCCTATTTTTTTTAAAAATATTTAGATATTTCAGAATGAATTTTTAAAGCTTTATGTTAGTAATTATTCCTTACTTTTTCTTTGTTCACAACGTAAAAACTTTTTGACAATTTTAAGTTGAGATGAATTTGTGAACTAGTTTTCGGTGGCTATACTGCACACCTTTCTCAAAACAAATGAAGAGTTGAAGAGACTTTCATTGTTTAGGTGTATGTGCTTTTTCTCGTTGTTGGATTTCTTCAGATGTGGACTAATCTCATTAGCAGTTTTCTACCACTTTTGGCATTCATTTATTTGAAGTTTGCATTTCTTATTTTCAATAGAGTTTAGGTATAAAATACTGAGACACAGCTCTGAATGCATTTTATCCACTTGGGTGTGAGGAGTGGCCTATTTTTTGTAAAGCAGACAATTTTTGACGTCATATTCATTTACTATTGTTTTTAAGGTAAGTGTTAGGAAGAGTCTATTTATTGAGAGGAGACGATATACCCAATTAGATAGGATGCATTCAGAGCTTTTGGGATAAAAACCAGCTTTTATGTTAGTATTCTTAGATGATTGATTCAATATTAATCTTTTTTCAAAACAATTTCTGATCACAAGAGGTCAGTAGAAATACAGAGTTTAAAAGGACACCACTTTTTGAAAAAGCCTTTGCGTATAAATAGATAAATCCTATAAAGAGTTCAGGAAATATAAACCTTTCAATCTCAAAATGAATGCCCTGAAGTAGATATTTGATTAATTGAATTCGAAATGCGTCAAAAGAATCCTTATCATTATGGCTAAAATGCAATCGCTCTGAGTTATGTGATTTCAATTTAGATTACTATTCAAATCTCTAAACACTTACAAATTAAGTTCAGTAATTGAAGTGTACCTTTTTTGATTCAATAGATTAATTACAACCTCTTTTTTATATTCAGTTACCTTTTATGTTGTCTCAATTAATGACATGTCATGCGAGTAAATACTATCATTTCATGGTCATCAAGAATAGTTGATTAGTTAAGAGGCTTATATGATCAAAAAATAATTTTGTCTTTCCTTTTCTTACTTTAAAGCTGAAGTTATGCCAAAAGATTAAGTTGAGTGAAATTTGACTGCAATGCTAAGTTATGAATTAAAGTCAATTTTATGGTCAAGTATTGAATATTTTTCTATCAATCCATTTCAAAATATTCGTGATTTAAAATAGATACAAAATATAGTTCATTTATAGCTCAATTAATGTTGATTAAGATGATTATCGTTTATTGACATAAATTTATTACCGAAAAATATTTTATTGATAAAAACTAAAGATTTCAAAAATACTTTTATTGATTTTGAAAAAATTGAATTGATGGAAAAAACATTGAAAATAAACTCTAAACGATTCATTCAAATCGTAAAGCACTTGAACGTTAGAATCTCTAATAGTTAAAGAGCAAGTCGTGATCCTTAAATACAATTTTTAAATTAATAATACATTCATTTTATATCAATGAGAAAATGCAAAAAGAAATTTTTCGATAACGTTCAGTAAGGCCTTAACTGACATATTAAAAAAGTGAATGACTCATAAATTTAGCGAATTCTGATTCTAGTTAACCTAAAATTATCAACTTGAGTTTGTTTTGAAGTAAACTAACTTTATTATTCACAACAGTCATGATTTTCAATGTAGTGGATTAATGTAAAAACACGTGGGTTGACATCCTAATGCATTCAATGTATGGACAACTATTAGTTATTTGAAATATTGAATTTTATTAAATTGTAGTATTTGAGAGCCAGGATTTAAATAAATACATCAAAATATGGGGAATAATATATTATTCAATACATATTCTTGAAAACAATAAAAAATCATCCATCATGATCCATAAATATCAAACTGGACATACTTTAAAATTAAGCTACTTTTCATCATTGAGAGAACAATAATTCAGTTATCGCATTCCGCATGAATAGTGGCCTATAAATCAGGAAATACTTCTAATTCGAAAATGAATGCAACTCTTTTTTAGGTATATTTTATTGAATCTTAGTAATACTGATCAAAAGCTTATTCAAAAAACAAAACAGAAATGAACAACTTTCTCAAAAGAATAATTATATTGACATTTGAGAATGAATTATGGATTGAAATTTAATATTTATGTTAATAAAAGTCATTTTTCATATTCTTATATTAACTGTTCATTACTATTGCGAAATTAACAGACGCATTAACAAAAGTGAATCGATATCATTCATATCTATTAAAATCAGAAAATATTTCTCTTATTCATAAGCATTGAAATGAATGTACAGAATTCTGTCCTGTAATTGATACAGAATAAGTATACGTTACAGTACATGCAAATTATTAAATCTGTTCTTAATTCAGTAGATTCTCAACATAAAAGCAACATTTATTCATCTAAAAATACTCTTAATGTCTTTCGATTCTCAGATTAGAAATACTAAGAAAAACAAGATTCTCAAACTAAGAAATACATTTTAAGTTCTATGAAAATACTGTTTAGATATTGATTTTCTTAAAAATACTATCATTAAAAATTTTCCCTCTTTATATCTATAATATTAATTCTAGATTTTTGTTTAATATATTAAACCCCTACATAATCAATAGGTGGTGTCAAGTGGTGTTGACCCTGCCTTCGAAGCTCGAAAATGAACCCTTCTAATATTTATTGGATATATTGATTTTTTAGATTAATTTTCAGTAAAATTTTAGGCTTATCTTCGGATGGTGGAATGGCGCCTTGGAGTTTACTTTCTTACTCACCTAACATGCAGTGAAGCCAACCTTATCTAATCAAACTTAACCATACTGAATCTATTATGGCAAGGCTTCACTGCAAGGTAAGTTAGGTTGGTTTCACTGCATGTTAGGTGTGTAAGAAAGTCAACTTTAAGGAGCCATTCTACAATCCGAAGATAAGCCTTTTAAAGAAATCAAAATTTGGTGCCGCATCGAAAATAATGTTTCAAAATAGAAGATTATTTTATTATTTATAATAATAGATAGATTTAAAGGAAAGTACAATAATTATTTCAGAATCAAAATAGAATACTTAGTTTAACAATAGATTAACATATTTTTCTTCAAACTGATACTGAGTTAATAATTATTTTGTGAACCAAATTCAATTTTCCAAAAATTGGAATAAAATGTTGTAAGAAATTCTCAATAAAATTAAAGTTGAACTTTTCGAACGGGTACTGTACTTGCTTAGGTATGTTAAAAACTTTTTCAATAATTTAGAATTTTTTTGAAAGTATTTATTTGACTACTTATTGAGAATAATTTGAATTTTATTTATTTATGAAATAAATCAGTTTAATGGCTCATTCGTATCATTATCAGTGCGATGAATGTTGAGGCACTTTCAAGATTCATATAAAGGCTTTTATGAGATTCAATCACAATCAATAGTTATTTAATCGATTATCAGCTTATCAAATATTGTCAAAATCTGTGAAACAATTGTTTCCCACTTATTGTTTTTAGTTTTAAACAATGATTATTGATGTACAATAAGTCATGATTGTCTTCACAAATCCCTTTTCGGAAAATTGTTTTGTCTGTAATGTTTTTGTAGTGCTTGAAATTTAATTTAATTGAGTCTACATTTATAACTTAGTTGCAGCTATAGTAAGAATAAGTGTTCTTAAAGTTAATCTCAAATGTTAGCACTAAATCGATATCAAATAACATTGGGAGCAAAATTTCCAAAAACGTTTTCTTTAGCCTTAAGCCCATAAAAATAAAATTATTATTCAATTTAAATTAATTAAGACTTAAGCATCAATTAAGCTCTTGAGTAAATGTCAAATTCAACGCTTCATTCAATTTGTTATTTTAATGTTTTTCATTTTTTTGTGCTAAAACTATCGCTTTATCGACTTATATTCGTTAAGAAATTAGATGAAAAATCATTTTCATTTCTTCATACACTTAGAAATAAATATTCTGACTTCAAGAAAGAGATATTAACATTCTTTAATAAAGCTAACAAATCGTTTTTCAAGAATTCTATCTGATATCTGAATTGAATCTATCTATATCTCTCTTTATTGCTAAATCAATGGTAGTAATAAACGTTAGGTCTTATCTTACGCCCCATTAAACGTTAAACACGCTGTCATAAATGGCAGACATATTCTTATTTTCAACTTCGAAAGCTTTCTTCATAACTAATATTTGTAGTTTACTAAATGATATTAGACACAAATTCTTACATTCGAGCCTTACATTAGTGATATTGATAAGACTTATAAATCTTTTTGAAGAATTCTTATCAATTGAATGAAACGAAACTTATTATTCGTATATAAAATAACTAAATGATCATAAAAAAATTATTAGTTTATAGATAATGAATATAGAAGTTGAGAAATGGATTAAGTTTTGTTTTCTGACTCAACAATCCATTGTTGAGCCAAAATTCAATTGGCAGTTATATAATATTTGAAGCTTTGTTGAATAGAATCTTAAACTCTTAATACTTAATGACAAAATTTATTGATTGTGAAAATTAATTAATCAAAAAATTATAGAATAAAAGATCTTCGAATCCGAGAGCTTTGATTTATTTACATGTCTTCTTTAGGAATATGACGAATAAATTGGAAACTATTCAATTGACTTTTGTATTCATGAGAAAGTTATAAAATATTGAAAATGACAAAATGAATTTTAAGAAAAGCAGTCGTTCAAATAATTTTTTTCTTCGCTTAACAAAATTTTTTGAATTGAGCCGTTTGTTTCTCAGTTATTTTATTAATTAAAATAGATATTTTTTGAACATTATCAGTGAATTGCTTTGAAAGTTTTGAATGAAAACTTATCTCAATTTTAGTGAACATTGAAATGTCTCCACAAAATGACATCCAATTATATTATGGTCTTGTAAAAGATAAGCGAAAAATTGATGTGAATTTGTTAGAGTTAGAATCTTAAAAAAAATTCGTCACTCAAATAAAGTTTGTCATCTATTTAGAATCACTTGTACTCGAATAAAATGCTTAAAACAAATCTATTGAAAGTCAATTAGCTTAATATTTTAGCTGCAATGTAATGATATAGTTTGTCATATTGATTATTTTAAAAAATGTCATATAAGATAATTGTTTCTATCACAATAGCAAAAAAATCAATAAAATTGAGAGAACAAAAAGTTCACAGCAATTACTATTAATAATAAAGATTTCCAATACCTTTGTGATAGGAATGTCTTTCAAACTTTTTCATTAATATGAATTTTTTTTCTTTATAAAGATAAAAATTGAAATTATGATTTTGAGCGTTTATTGCTTAAATAAGTTATTTTTAACTTTCTGTTAAGAGTAATTTACTTACTTTGGCTAAAATTCTTCGATCTTTTTAAGAATAGTTTGCTGGTAAGAAATTTATGGTACATTCATTGTGTTTGAATACAGTATATCAATAATTCAGTCATTCATTTTATAAGAAAATTGATGAATGATTCTCAAAGTATACATTCATCGAGTTAGAAATAACTTACCTGTGAATATAATTTATAACTAGACAATCCTTTTATTTATTTCGTTTATTTTGAAATAACATTTTTGATTTTATTTTGAAATGATTTATAGCATTAGACTTTCCTCAAAAAAGGAAATTATGATAACAATTGTAACAAATTGCATAAAAACAACTTCATACTTCTTGTGTAATGTTTACATTGGGCTCACTCGTCAAGTACAAGTATAATATAGGATTGTCACATATTTTTCAATTTAAATAGGGATAGATTTTTGATACGATTATGAAAATAGAGATTTTTTCATTGGACAAACAGAGTTCGTGAATTAGAGAAAAACACTTGAATCCTTCACAAAATACAACATACGTTGATATTGTATATTCTATAGTTATATATTCCGGAATTATAAATTTGCCGGAATTCTACTGACTCAAAACTGGAGGAAAATTTTAAAGGTGGAAACAGAGCAGTGCGTTTAGCAATAAAGCTAAAAACTGGAGGTTTATTATGAAAAACTGGAGTACAATTTACCATTTTCGCATCGTATATTCATCCAATCAGAAAGTTTACACAGGAAATCATTTTAATTTATTCAAACAATAGCAATTCATTTTAAAAGACAATTTTATATTTCCTTTCACATTTTGCAGCATTTTGTAGGTTTTCAAAATTATTTGCAATCTTATAAGTTATAACCATTCATTGAAAAATCCACTTTTATGAAGATTATTCAACCAAAATTACAGCTTTACTATGATAATTTTCTTTATTTAAAAACTCAATTAACTTTAGCTAAATTGTAATTTTAGTTAAATTTTGAGTTAAAACCTGGAGGTATCGTAACCTTATAGTTGTAATATCAGTGCCTGAAAAGGAAAAGACATGAATTTCTAATTTCTACAATTTTTTCTGTCAGTTCGTTTTGGTCTGTGATCTCATTGTTGTAGAACTTTGATATTTAACTAATCAATGGTTCATTTTTTGTCATGTTTTTAACCTGATCACGAGTTATAATACTGTGTTAGTCTTATATTCAGAATTTTCGGTATGCAGTTCAGTGAAAATTACAAAAACAATCCATAACAGATAAATATAGCTTAATTTTTCAAGAATGAATAAAAATCAATGTTTGACCAGATTTTTAATTCATATTTAAACCTTTTTTAGAAAATATTATATTCAATATAAGGATTACATTGAATTGTATTAAATATTTGGCTATTTAATAAATATAATTCAAGACTTTGATCATTAATGCCATTCATTTGAATTTTAAAGACACAAACTTTAGAATTAGTGGTAAATTATTGAGAAAAAAGAACTAAAGTTAATAAGTGAATGAGGTATTTCAAGAGGAGCACTTTTGAGACTTTTTTTGAATTTTATTTCAAACTGTTTTAACTTCAAATTGAAAAGTCTCTAAATAAATGAACTTTGAGTCTAAATCATTCAACGAAAAACTCAAAATTTTAAAACAAAAGTTTTGTTGACCAAAGTTTGATATCAATTAATTCGATATTTTTATTAATGTTTCATTCATTGACTGCCTATTAATAAATACTATGAAAAATGGAAAATAAATTGAAATAAAATAACATTTAATGAATGAATCATTGATAAAATTGATATTAAAATTTTTAAAAAACCTAAAGTTCTAATTTTGATTCATAGACTTAAGGCTTTGTGGGTTAACATAATCTAAAATAAAATTTAATAAAGGTCTCAAAAGTTCTCCTTTTGAAATACCTCATTCAAGTATAAGGAGAATAAGTTCCGTTTCCTAAAGCAGTATAATTAATGCTGCATTGATTTTCCTTTTTTCAATCAAGTTTATTCAGAAAGTTTGAGTTCTTAACCAAACAATATTATAAATTTTAATGCATTTATGTTATGTTGGTTTAAATCTATAGTCTGTGGGGGAAATCCATATTATAGTGTCGGCAAAATATCTCTTTCAATTTTTTTCACTTTCATTCATTCGGTTTTTGTTATGATTAATTTAAGAATTTAATCAAAACTAATATTTTTGTTTGGCAACTCAACGCAGATATATTATTCAAATTGAAAGTATGTGAGTTGAAAGCTGCACATGTCATGAAATAAACATTTTCAAAAGAATCAAATGCAGTGAAGTATTCTTTAGGCTGCAAATTAATTGATTTCTAAAACACAATACAAAGCGTTATATAATAATAATAATTAGTGCTCATTCAATGTCAATAAATTTTATCATTAATTCAAGAAAAGAACATAAAAATTATTAATTTCACAAAATTGTTTAATCATTCAAACAAATGATATTAAAATGATTGAGTAAACATTAATTACAGAAAAAGTGATTGTAATCTTTGTATTAGAAAAACTAAAACTCGAAGTATTGTGTAAATATATGTAACACACCCTCCAGATTATATTAATTGTATTCAATTTTAGTCAGTGAAGGACTAAACTCGAGCTTTTGATACTCGCAGTTGAGCGCGAATGCTTCTTACTTGAGAGTAAAGGTCTTCTAATTTTTGTGAGCAGAAAAAATTGATACAAAAATGTTTGTTTGAAAAAATAGTGTATAAATTAATGAGTAAAAGTTTCATTATTAAATTCAATGATTGAATAAGATAAATACACCATTTATATACATGTTTCATGAGTTACTAACTTAGTATTATGAAATGCGAGGAAATATGATTTTCCTTCTTAAATATAAAATCTATTGTTCAATATCCAAACCCCTGATAGTGAGCGGGCAACACTTTTTATCATTGCTTTTATTGGCCTGATTAATAAGACAAACATTTCATTGAAACTGAAGATCATTTCTATAGATATAAAGTGTATTCTGAAAGCGTGAAAAAATGTGAGACCCACTACTCTTTTGACTGTTATGAATCACTAAGTGACACATGTAATAAAAAAATGCAGATTTGAGATCTCTTGTGAGTTTAATTTCAGAATGTGTTAACTCAAAAAGTCATATCGCAATGAATCAAAGTCAGAATTAAAAGTTTGCTCCAAATTATTTACTATAAATACTGTTTTATCAAAGATTCATTCATTATTCGTTTCTCTATTTGAGTACGTGTTTTCATATTTTATAGTTTTTATTATGAGTTACTCAATGAATGAATCATTGATAAAAGAAAGTGTTGAATCAAATATGATATTTCTGTCAACAAAACGATTTTTATTGAGATATGAGCTATACATTAATGATTCTGTCAAATGTTTTGATGTGAAAATTCTAAGATTGTGTTAACCAAGAATAATTCAGTTCTTTTATTGCAAGTATGCTTAGATAGTAATAAAAAACATATTCTTAATTTTCGCTGAGTTATTCATGAGATGAATTTAACTTTCATTTTAATTATAAAATTCGACAGTTTAGAAGTCTGTGATTTATTATCTATAGAAATAATTATAGAAAAAGAATATAGAATAACATTTCAACAAAATCAAGCCATAATGATGCATACATAAAAACGTTAAGGTTGTTATAAGTTTTCACTTTAAGTAAACATATCTGAAATTATTCAACAAAATAAAAGTTTTGATGATTCTCTGAAATTTATAAAAATTAATTCACTGAACTGTCATGAAATATAAGGATGAGATAATGAGAGTGCTTGAAAAAAGAAATAATTTAATCAATGTTGAAATATTGCATAATTTTTTCCATCAAAATTATTTTTATCTAGTTAAGCAAAGTCGAGGTAATCTAATTTCCCCTCTATATGCGTACCATTAAAATGTGTTAATAATATTATATTCTATAGCAGGTATAGCAGGCTTTCTCAACCCGTAGCTCGCGAAGCCTCTTTTCTTGGCTCGCGAATTATTTCAGAATATCATTAAATTGAGCTCTCAAAAGCGTTTAAAAAAATTAGTATTGTTTGTTAGGAAACTGTAATATGTTTGGGTATTGGTATAAAAATTATAATGTTCACTCATTGAATATAAGTAATATTGATAAAATTGTATCAGAAATGCAATGTCAATCATCTCATTAAAATTACTAAAATTTAATAATAAAATGTTAAATAAAGACTGGCTCTCGACTTAATTTATTTGTCTTATTTGGCTCTTTAGCATAAAAAGGTTGAGAAAGCCTGTTCTATAGTATGGTATGAGAGGCTGAAAACATGTTAATTTTATTTTAATTTCTAAGAAAACAAATATAAAATAATACCAGATATTGAAAATTATCTTTTTAAAGTGACCCAAAACTCATTAAATTTCACAATTAATACAAAGAAAATTCAATTTGAAAGTAAAAGCTTTTGAATATTGATTGATCACACACAACATGGAAGTTGTAGTTTAAAATTTTTGCGGATCGAAGCGAGCGTTTTTATTTCTTACAAAATATAGATTCTTTTTTTCATCATTTAAAAAAATAAATCTTTCGTTGATCAAATTATTTGATACAAATTTTGACCTTTCAAATTATAATTTTGAAAATAATAGATTGAATTAAATATATATACAGTATATTCAAACCATATATTCAATGATTCACTCGAGTAAATAAACCTAAGAAACAGCTTTCATAGCTCAGGATATCTATTGAGGAAGATATTTATATCTTATTTTGAGCAAACGTATAGATTTATATTATATAGTTTACAAACTCTGATTCTAGATTTCCTGAAATGTCAAAACATAAATTCTCACTTCGATTGAGAATTTGAAATTGCAATAAAGCATCAGATATTCAACTGAAACTTATATCTCCATGAAATTTCTATATCCATGATTATAATGCTATTTTTCGAGTTATTTATTACAAAGTATCACTTTCTCAATGCTACATATGATGACTGCTTGAGAGCTAAAATTCATCATTTCTTGCAATGCATCTCAAAGAACTTAAGTGTTCTGTATTTTCAATTCTACAAGTGTTTCAGTATAAGTATTTTTCTTATCCATAAATTACTTTTTCTATAAATTATTACGAATGAATGTATGCTTCTCTACCAATACTTGTATACTTATTAAAATAAGTACTTTTTTGACAATTCTCTTCTGGTGAACCATTTTTGTCGATCATATTAATCATATAAACAAGAAGAAGATAAGATTTATTCGACTCTTCATTATATAAAGTGAAATAATATTGAATTTTTATTTAATATAAGTTTAATAATATCGTTACTCCAATACTAGCACTCTAATTAAGAAGTTTGAAATTCAATACTAGCTCTTTATTTTAGATAACAGTCTTTCAAATCTAGTAGTATTAAATTTAGTGATATTAAGAACATTACGCAACTATAGTATACTCAATACACAACTCAACACAATTTCATTCGATCGTCACTATTATCATATGACACAAAAACAAAAGCATATTTCAATCTCTTATAATCCGTTATAAGTGATGAAGTTTCGTATGACAACTATTTTGAGACTCAATCTTTTAGTTCAATATAAGCAAAAATATAATAATACGATTTATAAACATAACATTTGATCAAACATTCATTTATTTTAATTATAAGTTCCGAAAAATTATTTACTTCATAGAATAACTGATTTAATTTACAGTTAAAATAAAAAGTACATTCAAAAGAGGCAAACAAACCATATCCCAAAAGAGATGCCTCTGACTAGTAAGAGATAAATAACATGAGAATTGACAAAGCCTTCAAAAATTCCAAACATCAAATTTAAGCTTAAATCTCTTCAATTTTTACAGTTTAGTGAAACTATTTGAACAAATAATTAATAAAAATTCTAATTATTTTCATTCAAGTTTCAACAATTAAATTAACATAAATGTCAAAACTCGAAACTTAATTTAGAAATAAAAATGTTTGATATTACAGATTTTTGAAGGTCTATGTAATTGAGTTATGATATTTTCGTTTACCTTTAAATTAAACAATTTACAATCACTTTAAAAAATTAAACTTTTTACTGAAGCATCTCTTCTGTAAAATGTTTCACAATATAGAGGTGGCAAAGTTTATTTGGTTTGTAAATAAAGCCTAAAAGAATAAATAAAGTTCAGGTCAACGCAACCATTATTTATTTAGTAATCAATCAAATGTGAAAGTTTTATCAGAACTAAATCTATATATTTATGATTTGCTTATCTATTAAAGGAAGACAACTGTAAAACTTGTTGCATTGCTTGCATTAATTCGCAAGCACTGACTGAAGAAATATGGTTCTGCGAACTCAAATCCCCGAACAGTATTCTCATAAGTTATTGCGGTAATGTATTTCTCAAGTTGGGTCACAAAATCATAGCTTTTGTTTTATTTCGAAGCATTTCGAAAACAATGTAATGCGTTCTCATAATTAAATTATCTCAAACTATGTTCAAGGATTAAATAAAGTAGAAAACACTGATTGATAAGTTGATTGTAAGATGAATGTGAGGCTTATATTTAAGTAAGATGGTCTATAACAGTGTTAAGGAATGATGGGGTATTTTTTATACCAGTCATGATCTTCAATGGGGCACCAAAGGGTGTGGTTATCTCACTCTTTAATGGGCCGAAGTAGGTCTAGACCTATTTCGTCCTAGGATTTCAAAGCTCAGCTATAGAATATCAATATTTCAAGTAAATTTTCAATGCAGTGCCTTTTAAACGATAGGTTTCGTCCGATAAATATG
>JAQFXV010001169.1:0-14917 GCA_034694065.1 Camisia spinifer
TTTTATTTATTTTCAGTTAACTTTTTATCTCAACTTTAGACTCATAAATATGTTTTAATTGAGAAAAATCATTTTTTAAAAAAAATCAGATATTTATATATTTGTCCAGATTTTTAGTGGTGACTTCACCCCAATCTATGTTTTTTTGCTTAACATTAGGGTATGCTATCATTGTAGGGCTATGGATATTATTATAGTGATAACTTTATCGCTTAAATTTAAAGGCTATTGAGACGTTTGAAGAAATTGAAAACTTTAGACCTTATTTAAAAAGTCAAACTTTGGATAAGATATATATGAAGTAATATGAAATACATTTAGTAATTAATAAAAGATTGAATAATATTAGGTAAATGATTCAGTTTTGATACAGAATAAAAGTTTACTTGATATAACAGTTTGAAACATTTGAAAAACTGAGATTCATGTATCACTTATCAACTATACTACTTTCTGGAATCCATATGTTAAAATCTGAACCCCAAACGCTAGAGCATGATCGAACTTTAAAATTTTTGAGTAGTTCTAAATTCATTCAAGTGTCGAAAGCTAAATGAATCCATAATTAATAAAATAATCTCACCATCTGATGATCCCTTATGATTCTTAGAAGATGTGAAGATGTGGATCAGACAATGATAAAGTATTGATAATTTTAATTTGTTATGGTTAAAATATTTTGAATATCAACTACTGAATAACTACGATATCTTCAAAAATCATTCTAAATTTTATGCGATGACATGAAAAAAACCTGTCTTTTATATTAATTTTAAATTTTCCTAATCATTGAAAGCTTTAAATGAGAGATAATCTCTAATTTGCTAAACAAAAAATTTAAATAAATCGATGTGAGCATACTGTATAAATGTTTAAAATACTTAACGAGAAAATTAATTGAGTTTTTATTTAGTTATTCAAATTGATTTACATATTATGCAAAAACGCTAATTGACTTCGGCATATAATATGAGAGTACTCTTAGAGTAGCTAAATTTCAGAAAACTATCATCTATTGGACAAGAAGAGATGTTCAGTTGCATACAAAAGCTCAAACAATTATTATTTTAGTGAACGCTGAAACACAGGTTAAAATATTTGTTTTGAATCATATTTTAATTTCATTTGTCATGCAAAACAACAATTTTCTTCTTTTGAATTTCGCAATTTTGCAATCTATTATTTTTTACTCAAACCATGAAACCCGATATCACAACCCTTGGAGATTAATATATTTTAAAATAAAGTTTGAATATGTGACCTATTTTTAAAGTTTACACTTTTTGAACTTTTTTAGTTCAAGCCATGAATTCATCTAAAGCTCAACATAAGTTTTAGAAAATAACAAATTATGCAATAATTTATAAAATATTCTTCAACTTGTTGATGTTATTCAAATTTTCCCTTTTCAGACTGATGAAGAAATTCTTAATAATTAATTTGTCTGAAAACCCTAACCAGCAATCCATTGGATTCTTATATAGTTTTAAATTAAGCAGATTTCTAAATAAGAGTGAATCGATCACAAGATAAATATCATTCAATCAATAATGGATTTCTTCAAATTTTACATTACTATCGAAATAGAAATTGCGAATAAAAAGAAGCTCTTTATTCAATTTGAAAAAGGTTTAAAAGTTTAAATTTAAGGATATTTAACGCAGTTTTTGATTATTCATAGAAAGAGTAACTGTTTGTCGCTTAAGACTTAAATGTGATAATACGCAAGTCATTTACGTAAGTGAATACTTAACTCTAAAAATAAGTTCAATAAAAATGTTTTAAAGCTAAACTGTGGAAAATGAATTCAGACAACCACATAGATAGAAACTAATTGTTTTAATGAAAAATTAAATGATTTGTTGAAAAGAAAAACTTAACTATCGATTTTTTCAAAGTTAAGAATGAACAACAATTTTTACAATAATTCAAGACGTGTTCCTCAAATGAGTCTTGATTCTAAATTGAATCAAATTTTACCATTATTGGCTTCAATCGGGATACCATTTGGGCCGAGTCTTCAACCGATTCCAGCGATGGCAACTCATTCGCCGATGGATTTTAACATAGGGTTTGCTCACCCTATGATGACTGGTTACGCGCTCACAAATCCAAATCCTCCGCCACAGAACTGCTATAAACGATTCAAGCCTTCCATAGATTTTTGCTATGATTTTGACGACAATAGAAGAAACAGATATAGACATTGGGTCAATGATAGTAATGATTATCATAATTATGATTCCAACAGATTTAATGGACAAAGAAATGGTAATTTTTTCTTAAAATCTTGTTTTTATTATCTTTTCAGTTTCGCATAAAATTATTAAATACCTAATAATTAAAACATAAATATTATGCATTATATTTATTTTAATATTATATCTATTTTTTATTTAAAACTTTAAAGATAAACCAAAAAACTTTTTTGGCTACAGAGGAAACGAGCCATTAGTGGTTACGCCTGAAGATGAGGCCACAGTCGAAAAACTAAAACTCGACGGAGCGGTTCCACACACAGAAAGTATAAAATAAAAACATTCAATCCGAAAAGTTGAATGCAAAACTTTTATTATATTAAACTTTAAAATATATTCTGACAAATGCTATTTTTTAAATTTGTTGTGCGCTTTAAGACGGTCAGCATGGCTTCAAATGTCAATTTTGTGATAAATTTATCAACTCTTTGACCGCTGCTGTCAAACATTTCGAAAGTCCAAAACATATTCGGGTATTCTTTTTAAATATTTGGTCAAATCCTAAAAGTAATTTAAAAACAAACTATTTATTTGAAAGGCTCGTAATCTTGAAAATCTTATGGGAAATGATGGAAAGTTTGTGTTGAAAAGTGATAAAATAAGTGAGTATTCAATTTATGTTAATATAGATATAACTTTAAATATTTGCAAATTTTTAATTTTTATTGAATGAAAGATTAGTAAATTATCGAAATGAATAAAGCGATATATTATATCTCAACTTCTTCATAGATTT
Source organism: Camisia spinifer (assembly GCA_034694065.1). Classification (NCBI taxonomy): domain Eukaryota; kingdom Metazoa; phylum Arthropoda; class Arachnida; order Sarcoptiformes; family Camisiidae; genus Camisia; species Camisia spinifer. The sequence continues at coordinate 2,995 of JAQFXV010001169.1, forward strand.
CTTTTTTTCAAGCCTGAGTAGGAATGTATGAAGTATTTCGAGTAATCACAAATCTCGAAATATTTGAATTGTAATTGTTTTATGAATAAAGTCCATCAATAAATCAATTCAATCATTCAATAGTTGAATAATGAAGTTATAATAGTTGATGAATAAGTTAATACCAAAGGAAGTTGAACATATAATAGATCTAAGTTGTAAGAGATCCCATGCATTCGAACCACTTAATCACTCACTACAGACTTTCTCATGAAAAGTAACCACTCCTCAAAAATATAGATTTACTTACGATATTATTTGAATCAATAAAGTTTTCACATTTAAAATGTCTTGTGTAGAACAAATACTTAATTAAGCCTTTTAAAAGTTACAAATAAGTAATGAGTTTGACTGTATTTACAACAGAGATTGTCTGTATTGATGTGTCAAACTGTCACTAAAACTGAGAACTCAGTCTCCTCTCTCAGTCTCCTCTTTTTAAAAAAGCACTGTTTAGCTTACAGTTTTATTAGCGCTTTCTCAACAATTTTAATACTCTCTGCACTCACAAAATGCCGAGAAAATCGCTGAAAATGAGTTAAATCTTGATTGAGGACAATTCTTACCATAAATTGCACTCTTAACCTAACCCAACATAAAGGAGAAATCTATAAGGAGTGGAGATCTGCATACTTTACAGCAGATTAATAATGATTTAAAATTAACAATACAGTTGATCCCTCTTGTGCTTTGGCCAGAAATAAAGAGTTCAATCGATTGACAAAAACTCAGAGAGAAGCGTATTGTGATCAAGGAATTAGACTTAAAGACGGATTCGGGAGTGAGGCTTACTTTTGTGCGGTATTTATTTATTTAACTCTATTAAGATTGAAATTACTTTTATTGATATTAAGTCTTAACGTGTAAATCTCTTAAATACATAATTGGAGTCTTTCTAAAGGTCCGAAACTCCAGGAGGGGACAGATTTGCATTTTATTTAAATATTGGGTTGTGATTAAACTCATCGGATTTAAATGCCTTTTTTGGGGGTTTGGGATCTAAAAAATTATTTTTATAAAAAATTGGCAATATTCTCAGAATTTTCGGTGCGTTTTGTTCCAAAAAATGCAATAATTTTACAAAATTACTCAATTTTTGAAAAGCTTGAATAGACATGAATTTTGAATTTGGGTGGTCAAATTTTCTCGAATAAGTTTCAAAATAAACAATTTATTTCCCGATTCTCATCTTTTTATTTGAATACCAAATTTTTTTTAAAAAATATTTCATCAAATAGCAAAGGGGAGGACAAAGCACTCAATTTTCCGAGAATTTCACGAAAACGCCAAGCACTACATTTAAATCTAAAATCCCCACTAAAATCCTAGGAGGCGGTTAACCTCCATCTAACTCCCCTTCCAATAGGAAAGAGTATCATGATTTAATTTCCATTTTTTCTCCTTCTATAGGTGTGTACAATAGCTATCAGCTCAATAAAAGTTGTTGAACAGCATATAAAAGATAAAAAACATTTAACTGTAAGTATTACACAATGATCTCCCAAAATATCTTTCAATTTAATACTAATACTGCAACTTAAACAAAAAGGCTAATAATTAGTTCTTTTATTTATTTACTGGAATCAGTAAAAAACTATGCGATTTTAAATAGAATCAAACTCAATATAATTATTCATTATTAAGTTAATGATATTCAGTTGATATAAATAAAATTTAGTTGAAATCAGCATTATTTCAGATTTTTGCTCAATTGATGAAATTGGAATTCTGTAGATATTTACTCTTATATCCTATGGATGTTTGTGATGGATGTCTTAAAGAAGCTTTTAACAATAAAAAATTATTTTCTAAAAAATTATGAAATCGAATGTTGAGAGTGTCCAGCATTTTATAAAAATATTTCCTAACTTTCTATTTTTAAACCTAGAATATGGCAGCCAATAAATTAGGAGGTATGTCATCAATTCAATCATTTTTTGAATAACCAACTCACATTTTCATAGCTTATATCAAACTATTCATAGCATTATAACAAACTTCTAACAATATTGTTTGAAAGCAATATTAGCAAAAATACAGTTTATTAAACTACTGTAATTAACTTTTTTCTTCAACTTAATCACTTCATCTATTTTCTCATTCAAATCAGAGCAATCAAATGCAATTGATCTTTAATATTGTAAACTTTGATTTATATTTAAACTTTTCTTTCAATCACATTGACTTTCAGTGCCTGCAACTGAATGTCCTGTTATTGACGTTGAAATAGATGAAGAACCTCTTCAATCACTTGAAGAAAGACTGGAAAACTTCAAAGAGCCGGTCATTGGTTTGTAAAATGTTATATATATTTTTATTTTTGCTCAATATGAAGGTCTATTACAGGTCTTGAGTATGTGATTGAATACATAGACCCAGACGTAAATATGCAGCGCATTTATAAATGCAAATTATGTGAAACATGGAATCCGGTCGCGACTGTTTTGGCACATCTAACCGGATATCCGCACAGAACTAACTATATTGTAATCATTCAATATTTATATGTTTTATTAACAAATTTAAACTTCTTAATTATTAAACAGAAAATTGTGAATCCGAATGATTCGTATAAGTTCTGCAAAAGAAATAAAGACTCAATGAGTTTATGCGAAGAACTCGCGACACAATTAGAAAAAGAAATGGGTCGTCAAAAATGGATGGTTTGCAACGAAAAGCCAGATTTACCCAAAGACGGAGTTCTGGCCAATAAGTTTGCGGACAGTTTTCAAATAGGGCTCAACAATAAACGAAGAAAAACCCTTGAAGAGAATGGAATCGATCATTTGAGACAATTTATTGGTACTTTTTATGATTTGAGATTACAAGAGAACTGTCGGGTCGGAGATGACAATGATTTGCAAAACTGTGTTATTATTATTAACACATTAACAGAAGTTTTGCTCAAACATAAATTAAGACAATTTCCCGATAAAATAAGAGGATTAGTGGCTCACAAACTGATGTATAAAGGAATTATAGATTCATTTACTAATGATTATAACAACACTTTCAATGACAATCACTGTAATCTCAATAATGGTAAACAAATTGATCAATTTTCGGAACAAGTAAATGAAAGGAATCCAGAATCTGATAAATTCAATTCTGAACAAATTATCGAAGAAGTTGCCGAAGAAATTGACGAAAAAGTAAAAAATGATGCTATTGTTGTGGAAAATAAGACTAAAGAAGGAGGAAATGACTTGTTATTAGCATCAAATGATACTGAAGAACCAAATCAATCATTCGATAACTCGACTACAAATCAAACAAATTCGTCAGATGATGAAACTCGAGTTTAAATAGAAAATCAAAATCTTATTTTGATGAAAATATCATTAAAATATTTTTGTCTCAAACAAACTGATTGTTTTTCTTTATTTGCTTAAAACATTTGCTAATTGTAATCAAAAAGTTATCCGAATTATTGAATCTGTTGATTAAAACATTTTTAACTGAAGCCTCAATTAAATATGTGATGACCATCAAGTTGGCTAATAATAAGTCAAATTATAATAAATAAGCTTAATAACTATAAATTTTTAAAAATCTAATTAGACTAACAAATAAATTGTCTGAAACCATAAGGAAGGCTAATTTATAGTCTTTTCGGCACCACAGTTAGCTATTTGTTATTATAATTCAATAGTTTTTTTGTAAAGTCTATGATTTATAGTAAATTTATGCATACCAGAGAAAACTAACATAATATTCATTACATATAAATAGAGAAAATGCATTAACTTTGTAAAAACCATTTGAGTTTGTTTCTAATAGTTATGATCAAATACTTGAATTCAACTGAAACGTTACGCACAAACTATAGAAAAAACTTTTGCAGCTCAAAAAGTATAGATAACTAAATAGAAGAGATTAATGAAAAGAGAACATTTGCAGATCATAACTTTATCTTCATTCTTTATTCGGAAGCGAATTTTAAAAACTTGAAATGATTTGCTTATAAAAACCCCAAAGACATTGCTAAGTGTCTGAGTGTTAATCTCATACCACTGAGCTTAAGCTGAGCTTCTTTTGTATGAGCTTGAGCTTAGCTTATGCTCTTCACTATTCCGGATTTCCTAAATTTCAGAGGGGGTTCAAAACTTATCGGATTTAAAAGGTAAGTTTTCAAAGTTTGAGTCTAAAAAAATTCGAATTTTTGGAGATTTTTCAAGAATTCGCCTAAAATCACTTAAAAATAGAGAAATATTAAAAATTCAACTTTGAGCAGCAAAAAATCGAAGGGGGTGCTAAACACTAATTTTTCGAATTACATAAATGATCAAAAGAGGGGATCAAGCATTACTTTTCTGAAAATTTAAATAAAAACGAAAAGAGGGCCAAGCACTATATTTGGAGTTATGAAAATCTTGAGGGGAGGGAATGCACCCATTGCAAACTTAGCCCATGACTGATCCACTTGTTTTGAATCTGTGAAATTCAAGAATCTTCAATATTGGCAATTTTCTAATTTTATTGCGAACATGCGTAAAAAATTTTAATTTATGATAAAATTCAATGAACTCTTATTTTTTTAATCTTTAATGAATAGTTCAAATAAAAAACTTTTAGTTCAATTTTTTAGATTTTTGTCCCAGAGAATAATCAAATCTGTGATAAAATCCAAATTTAATCCTTATTAAGTATTCAATGAAGAATTCATTCTTCTCTTAAAATGAATCTGAAATGAACTCATTTTTAAATTTCTTAATTAAAATCGTGATTCCGGGAAATGAGAATCATATTTGTGGGCTCACACGTCAGGTCATTCTCTGAAAACAATGTTTGAAAGAACAATATCTTTTTCCATGCGATTAATCAATTTGATTATAAGCTAAAAATAAACTGATTCGTAATTTGTGTTCATTTAAAGCATAGAATATGCAAAACATTGAATACAACAGACGTGCGTTTGCGTCATATATTAATCAATATTTGTTGTCATAGAAATCTCAGCCATTTTATTATTTATATTTATTATATTTTCTGATTTAGCAGTTAAACAAATTCTGCTTAATTTTCAAATTAATTTAGTATTTATTAATTCATATTAAATATAAGTAATTGATTCTCAAGATGTGATTCATTAATAGAAATCATTAATTGTTAAAAAAATAAATAAATATATAACTAATTGATAGAAATAATAGTGAAATGAATGGATCAGTACTTCCAGAGAGTTTGGATTCAATACAGAAATCAGATTACTTTCCATCACAACGTCATCGTTGGAATACTAATGAAGAAATCGCTGCCATTCTTATAGCTATTGATAAACACGAAGAATGGCTTTCAAAAGAAGTCAAAATCAGGTCTTAATATATTTTATCATTTAATTGACAACTATTTTTATTTATCAATAAATAAATTGAAAAATCAATACTTTTTCCAAATGCTCTTTCAATTTAACAAAAATACTTTAAATTAAATACCGAAAATGTTTCAATTATTTCATTAATTGTTTCATAATTTTAATTATTTTTAAAAAATTGAGATTTCAGTTGTTATTAAGTGTTTATTAAATGAGTAATTAATTCGCCGGTAATTAAGACTAAAATCTGTTTATAATCGTTATAATTATGAATAATTTTAATTTATAGAAATTAATACATGTTTTTATTGATTATTAAATTTGACAAATATTTTCATTCAATTATAGTTTTTATTTAAAGAAAAAGAAGACAATAATCGATAAGCTTTGATGTTATGATTGGTTTTGATTTCTGAGCTTTTACTCGATTTAGAATTGAATAATAAATTATTATAAACTTTATTTTTATAATTCAGTCGATGAGAAAAATAAATAGATTTATTGAAAGCAATTTTTGAGATGCATAATAAGAATGTAAAAGAGTTGTATTGAATACTTTTCAACCGGTAGTGTATTATAGAGTTTCAATTCACTGATCGATAGAATAAATAAAGTTAGCGTTCAATGCAATCATTTTTAACATAACCTAAAAACTAGTCTTTATTACGGTATAGGTTTCTAAAAGTGAAGACAATTTTTGTTACAAACAAATGCATTTTTACACCGCTTTAGTTTCATTAAAGGCAAAATATTTTTGCGAACTCTTCTTATAAATGAACGATTTATTCATTAATATTCATATTTAGTCGAATCCATTAATGCATTAAAAGTGAGCACTAATGACATACCAATCAGTCTTTTAAGTTATAATTAGTTTTTTTTCTAATTGATTAATGCATTTTTTCCATAAACTGTCTAATTATTGATTTATAATTAAGGAAATGATTCCCAATATAACAGATGACTTACATATAAATCGACTTCGCATTTATCGGTTTTAACCGATTTCAAACAGGAAAAACCACCAATTCAAAACCCAAACATTTTCAATCTTTTCATTCCGATTTTAACCCAAATTTTGCGGCTTTTTAATTTATCAAAAATTCAAAAACCGAATTTCGGTTAAAATGATTTCCCCGATTTTTACCGCCGAATCGAACAATTTATTTTAACCGATTTCTGCGAAGCCAACATATAAATAATATTTGAAATAAATTTTCAATTATTTTCTTTCATTAAATCAAATAGAAAACAATCAAATGTTTTGAAAGTATAGGCATGTATTCGCTTAGAAATTTGTTCATAAAAAAGTTTGTTAATTAATATTTGTTGAGTAAAAAGTAATCCAATTTATGCTGAAATGCATTCGTAAACCATTAATAGTAGTCATGATTTGAAAACTAATGTTTCAACAATTTATAGACGAAAAACTGCTACAAAAATATATGAAATAAAGCGAATGTAAAATGAAATGAATTTATCCAAAGAATAACAGGCATTAATTGCTTATAATTAGAATTTTTGTATTTAAAATAATTGAAATAACTTTCTTTTATCTGTCATTTATAAAGGCCTAACATTGACCTCAATATTATATTATTTGTTATAACTATGTTATAACTTAACTCTTATAATATGTTTTTGAATATAAAGACCAAAGAGTGGATCAATGATGTTATACTCACGAAAGAGAGTAAGATATCGTCGCGATGGCTATTGTTGGAAAAAGAGAAAAGATGGAAAAACTACTCGAGAAGATCACATGAAATTGAAAGTTCAGGGAACGGAATGTATTTATGGATGTTATGTTCATTCAGCTATTTTACCAACTTTTCATCGTAGATGTTATTGGCTTTTACAGGTATGTCATAAACATATTCATTCATTTATTAATTATATTTCAATCAAATCTTCCCTTTTTTATATTCAATACAACTTTTACTTTATCTTTGTTTTATTCATTTTACATTTATTTCAATTCTTTTCAATTTTGACTTCAAATCCATTCAATTGTCAAGAAATATTCCGTGTCTTTCGATAATCAATCATTTTTAGTGGTAAAACCTATGAAATAGAATTTTGTCTGATCTGTACCGCTATTCATATAATGATTAACTGATGTCTTCACTGGAAAATTCCATTTATATAACAATTGAAGTAATTGTGAAATAAAATACGGGATTTCCAGATCGTTATGAAAAACAACAAAATTTATTTATAGCATTCAAACATTCAAAAGCAATTTTAATTTTTACAAATGAATTATTCTGTTTTCGATTACTTTATTCTAAACTTATTCAATACGTATAATATCATTCATACAAAAATATAATAGTTGTATAACAGAGTTTGTTTGTTTTTTTTACTTATTTTGCGCCATATTTAGAATATATTATTTTACACTATATTTTTCAATTCTATATTCAATGTATTTAATTAATTCTCGATTTTTTTATTGAGATTAATTTAATGGATTACTTAAATCTTAATTAATATTATTACTGGTATTAACCCTAAAACTATGACTCAAAAAATTATAATTCAAAGTCAACTTAACCTTAATTTGTAAATTAGTGTTAACCCCTATTAGATTTATGTTCTTTTCTTGTTCGATATTTTGTGCATCAAAAGAGAAATGAAAAAGTTAAGAATCAGAATATTGTTTGACTCTTGTTTGCAATTGAGAAAAGATCACGCTTTCAATAATAGATAAGTTTTTTCTTATGCACCGGAATTGTGGATATGATATACAAGTAATAAACTTTTAATAGAATAATTTTTGTATATTAATTATCACAATAATATTATAGACAAGTCAATGATGATTATTAAAGAAGCCCTAAATGTTTATTGATTTTTTGCGCCATTTCAAGCATTAGTTCAAAAAACAAACAAACATTATATAATTTAAGAATTGAAAAGCAGAATAATTTGAGCAAATATTCAAACATTGATTAAATTTGAAAATCCTTAAGTTTTATAAGATTTGTTCTGAATAATTATCGTATTTCTAGACAATAATAAAAACTAATAATAAGAATATTTGAAAATAAATTGAAAAGTTTGTATAATTATATGATTAATAATAATAAAATTTATGAATTAAATAGAATCCCGATATAGTTTTGGTCCATTATTTGAACGTTCCCTATAGTGATGATAATAAAGTGATTAGTCCTGCACTCAATTATTTCGCTGATAATAAGAAAGAATGGACTAAAGATGAACTCATTTCAGAACTCAAACCAATGTGTAAGCGATTAGTCAATTGCTTTAATTTAAAGTCTTTTCCCATTATTGCTCATCAATATTCAATTTAAATGAACCTTATTTTACATTAAATAGTCTTTAGTGAGAACGAACCCGATCTCAACAATGAGTTGGAAAAGTCAACTGTGGAGACGATTGAAGCTATTGTTCAACAATTAATGGTTAAACAAAGGGCTAAAGTTAAGGCTTTGGAAGACGCCTCTGACGGAGGCATTAATGCCAAAGCCTTAACAGTAGTCAATGCAATAACTAATTCTGCTCGAGAAGCAAAACAACAGCAACAAAATGCTAAATCGACTGTTTCTCACATGAAGAATAAGCAGTCGGTCATTAATAAGCGCGATGTCTCCACTTGTATTATCACAACTCAAAATAATAATACAAATGATAATTCATCAAAACAATTGACAACTCAGGCATGTCTTCTATTAATTTATATTTATTGTAAGCTATTATCAAATCTATTTTGACGTCAGAATTGTATTCTACTATAGCTTTTATTAATAGAGCTATTAATGATTCTATTTTTCTTTCAGTAAAACAACAAACAATTATTAGGTCTCATGAGTAGAAACTAATTTAAGTTATTAAAAGATTAATAGTAATTCTTTATGTCATTTTCATTTACAATTTTACTGCTTTAACATCTGTTTATAATTTTGATTTTATGCGTCACTTAAAACTCTCAAAGAATTTAAGAATACTTAGAAAATGATAATTATTTTACGAAAAAATCAGAATTCATTAAAGGATTTAAAATTCAAATAATTTTTCAATCAAAACCTATACTAATTTTCAATTGAATTCTAATCAATAATTTAAGTTTTACTTGAAATGCAATAAATTAATAAAATATTTAAATTGATTGTAAAATTAGGGAACTGTACAACTGCTCCAATTGTCGAGTTCTGGTCAGTCAGGACTGAGAACAGGATCGAATCCAAACACTAATTCTAGTCAATCGACTCCAACTTCGCTTATATTCAATTTATCTCAGTTTCAATCAGGTTCTGGTCTATTGATACTCAACTCCCCAACTGCTCATTCGGCAAACTCGAGGTCTAACGAATCGCAGCCAATGACTGGTCCGTTAACACTACTATACGGCCGACCGCATAATCATAATAACAATAATAATACCGGTAATAATAATAATGGAGAATCGACTCAAATGCCAACTGTTGTTTGTTCGTCAACTAAATTAATTCGTGCGAACTTATCCTCAAAACTACAACAAGAAATGACCATAAATTCTACATTAGATAACACTTTGAATAATATAAATCGTTTAAATACTATTAATTTGATGAATTCCGAGAATTGTAGTAAAATTATCAATAAAAACAATAATAATGTTAATAATGAAAACATAAGTAATGGTTTAATAGATAAAAATATTAATAATTTAAGTGATACAGAAAATTCAGATGAGAATAAGATCGAAGACAACAAAAACTCAATCGATTCACCCGTTAATCTTCAAGATTCAGGTCATTTTCTGATAAAGTTATTCCTCTTTTGAAATTATATTATAAACTATTCTATCGTTTGATAACTTAAGAATGAGAAGAAAAGCTGATAAGATATTAATATATTACAGGTCAGGAATCAATTTGTTATAACGAAGAATCAATGATTGTCAACAGTAATCCTTCGACACCAGAACATATGAAAACATCTGAATTAAATGTTAATATATTAGGCTCTCATCAAACAATTCAAACTGGAGTTGATATGAACTGTAATTTATTAAATCATTCCCAACCACAACACTTGTCTCTATCACATAATCATAATTACAGTTTTAATCATTATTACAATAACAGTAATAATACAAATAATACAAATAATAATAATCAGAATAATACAAATATAAATCATAACAATAACAGTCTTCTGAATTACGATATGGATCCGAATGACTTGAATCCGATGGACTTCATTGATAATGATATTCCGACACCGGATGAAACCCTTTTTAATTTGGATACGTTTGACATATTGGGTGATATCGACAATTTAGATGATCTCAATCTCACAAATACTAATACAAACACAACTCATTTCCGTAATGCCATATCTCTCTCAAACTTAAACCAAAACAAACCAATTAAATCAGAATCTTCATCAACAATGACATCAGCCCAAGAATATCGTGAATTAGCCGCTAATATCGCTGACTATTCACCGGAATGGTGTTATCCCGAAGGTATTTACGATTTTATTATATCTATATAATTATTTATTGCATTAATTAATTTGGCGATTATTTAAATTTAATTTAAACACTCAATGCTTTATGAAATAGGAATCCATTGTTTTAATTTTTGACAAAATGAAAAGGCGTTAAAATAAGTTGTAAATTATTTATAAGTGAACCTCATTTCATATTCATTAATTATTGCCTCATCTATTAATTCATGATTCAATCTAATTTTCTCATCAAGTTTTCGCTCAAAATCAACTTCAATTTCGGTTACACAGTATATACTTTTGGGTATAGTTTTCAAAACAATTTTCATTTCTAGAAATCAATCAATTGATTGCTTGCAGTCGAAGAGCATTATTTTGAAACATTAAATAAATAGATTTATTCAAATCAGACATTCAAACAAATATTTTTTCATACAAATCATAACTTATATCTTATAAACGCAATAACTGTTAAAAATGAGTTTTTAAATCAGAGCAAACATTAGATTTAGCAAAATATAAACAGAATTTAAATTAATTGAAGAAAATTGATTCCAAATAAAAATTGAGGAAACCAGAAAAAATAATAAATTATAAACAATTATTAGAAATTAAGTTACAATTATCCGATTATATGATATGCAGAGACTATTCAGAAAATAAATTTTTGAATTGAGTCATGAATCAAAATTAGCGAAAATACGAATTTAATGTTCTTTCTATTTATTGCTATAATTGATATAATAATAAATTCTGTCTAACATTTAGAGAAGATAATTAGTTTTGTTGTAAGACTTGGAAACAAATATTTATTCAGTTTAATGTTATTATTGTGTTCACTAATTCACAATTTTATACAAAGCTCTCATTTCTATAAAGTAAACAAAACTCGAAATGTTGTTTGGATTCTAACAAAATTAAATCAATCACTTTTATATTAAAGTGAAAAAATATAGTCTTTTTGCTTGATTTCCTTCTGGTTTAATAATAATTTATTTAAATATAGAATAAATTAAATAAACTTAGACTTTAATGAATTAAATTTGAATATAAAATTGAAGGTGGAATAAAAGTATTAGTGGCCGGTCCCTGGTTTACATCGACCTA
>JAQFXV010001170.1:0-14915 GCA_034694065.1 Camisia spinifer
TTGAAGACATCATTGGAATTGCAGAACTATTTTCGAAGTTTTCATAATATTTCACTTTTATAAGAATTTGGTTATATTGTGAACGAGTGGTGACATCTTTTTATTAAACATAAAAGTTGAATATAATAAAGATATATTACATAATAAGACAAATATTAAATAATGAGTAAAAATAAAAATTAGTAAAAAATGTCAAACTGAGTGAATTGAAGAATGTCTTTAGCAGTGGTGAGCAGTTGGCTCTATGAAAAGAGACCATTAAAACGACCAAAATTAGGTCCACCCGATGTCTATCCACAAGACCCTAAACAAAAAGAGGTATTTATTATCAAAATATATTATCAAAAACAGCAATAAATACGTATTAACTTTACTAATGATTCAAACATTGAAAAAAAAATTATTGATATTTTGATTTAATAAATATGATAATAAATTGATAAAAAAGTAATGAATAATAATTTAAATTATTATTAAATTAAAGGATGAATTGACTGCCGTTAATGTGAAACAAGGCTTTAGTAATTCGACATTAATTCAAGACGAATACGGTTCGGCTCGCAATTCAAACATAACCGCAAATAAGTTCGGCTCTTATTTCAGCGCTTTATTGTCCAAAAAACAAGAATTAAATACATTACAGGACACGACACGAAAGAAACAACAAATCAATACTAAAGACAACATATGGTTAGTGACGTCTAAATCGAAGAATGCGGTCGAACAATGGTTTAAAGATCTTTCATCTAATACTAAAACATTGTCTCAATTGTCACGAAAAGTTCCGATTTTTAATAAGAAAGAAGAGATATTCTTATCTTTATATGAATTTCAAGTGCCAATGTTTAAGGCCGAGTGGTTCCTAAAGATGTCATGTGCTTATCAAATAGCACTTTCAGAGTCTAATAACAAGTCTAAAAAACGTCAATTACCTGACCCTTCACAGGAGTGGACAAACGCTTTGTGCAGATTCTTGAGAGAACAGTATCAGAAACTATGCGAACACTATCACGGAGTTATTCCCGGTTCCGGCAGTTCTACCACTCCTATCAATACCAGCGATTTGATTCCTAATCAATGGCAATACTTTACACAATTGGCACGACATCTATTCGAAGGCGGACTTCTAGATAGACATGACTTTTTGTGGTGGCTTTTGGACCTTCTCGAAAAAATTAAATCACCCGATGATAATGTTATTGCAATTATTGTACCATTACTTTTACAATATGTCGAAGAGTTCACTCAATCTGAACTCTTATCGCGAAAACTTGTCTTTCATTGCGCTAAAAAATTGAATCAATTGATGGCTGACTATAATGGAGGACAAACTTCTGATGCAACTAATGATACGAATAATGAAAATTCACTGAATATTAATGGAAAAAATATTAGTAATACCAATATTAGTAATACGAGTAATAACACTAACAATGCTATTAATGGAGTAAATTGTAATACCAATAGTGGTAATAATACTACCGGTAATACGAGTTCCGCCAACACTGCAATCAATGGTACGATTGGATCGAATCAGAGCTCTAGTGCTTCACTGGTTGCGTGTTTTAATGATCTAATTAATTGTTCACATCATCGAAATGTAGTTTTAGGTCTTTCAGTAATTGTTCAAATAATAACACTCGACTGTCCGACATCTTTAATATGGCTGAATGTGGGCGAAGGCAAAAGTGCGTCAACAATACAGGGCTCACCGCTTGACTTTCTTCCATGTGAACCATCAAACCTTCCAATGCCTTCACGACCTCATAATCAATATCTTCGCAATGAATTACGTCAAGCGGAAGCACAGATAAGACAAAGAAGCAAAATGTCAGAAATGCACTGGTCTTGCGATCGGTGGCAACAAACGGCTGGAACTATTGTTAATAAGTTATTGAATGTACTCGACTCTCTTGATAGACACTGTTTTGATAAAGTCGATTCCACTAATTCTATCGAAACTTTGTATTCAAAGATTTTTTCCAACTTTACTTCAAACACAAATACAGTCAACAATAGTAGTAATAATAGTAATACCAATAATACAAATGCAAACAACACGACTGCAAGTGACGCTTTACCTCGAAATGCTGTCGATGTTTTAGCTGAAGACGAGCCTATTGTGCGATTACTGTGCGAATGGGCCGTAACTACTAAGAGAACTGGAGAACATCGAGCACTTGTTGTCGCAAAACTATTAGAGAAAAGACAAACAGAACTGACAGCTGAAAAAGAAAGTGAAATTAATGAAGAAACTGATAGTGAAGTTTGTAGTAATAATAATAATAATAACACTAACAATAGTAACAATAATAATACTAATTCTGTGACAAATACCACTTCTCCGACACCAAACTCTAGTAATGGCGTGAAGTCACCTGAAATTATTTTGACGACACCTGTGTATCAAAATTTGTTATTGAGCTTTCTTGACAATCAGGCGCCTGTATATGAAGACAGAATTGGTATAAATAATACAGAGAACAAACAGGCATTTTCTAATCTAATATTACTTTTTGGAGAACTAATACGTTGTGATGTATTTTCTCACGATTCCTATATGTGTACACTTATATCTCGCGGACAATTCTCTAATTCTCCGCACAATTCATTACTACCTCATACCGGAAGTGCTTCAAAATCGGGTGCACTCGAAGAGCCGTCATTAGCGGGTTTTGTTCCAAACCTTTCGACCTCTAATGATCTGCAATCCCTATCAAATCATTCTCATTTAGGAGGTTTGGTTCCGAATGCCGTTCAAAGAAGTACTTCAGGCTCTTCACTACCAATGTTTGATCCACTTTCGAATCATTCGACTTCAAGTCAAGCCGATCAGACGCGATGGGATATGCCTTCTATGGATATCGATGAAGCAAATCTTGATGAAGATTTAGATAAATTGCTTCAACATATAAAAGCTGGTCAACAGAACATGAGTGATCAGGCGGGTAAGCATTCCATCCAAACATTATTACATTGTATTCTTTTTTTATTATTTTTCACTTTTATTTTATTTGATTTAATATTTAGTTGACTTTAATTTTTCACTTTTCTATTATTAACTTTTCATTTGATTATGTTATGGCATGTCTTCTGTCTTCTCATTTTGCATGACATTTGTATTGCAATCAATTATATAACTGAACAAAATTAGTGCCTTATCTAAAGAGAAGAAAAGGTTTCGGTCGGTCTTCAACTATTGGTTTTATTACTTCACATTACAATTCGTTCAATTATTTTAATGGTTATCTTTTTCTTTTATCCCTCAATCGATTAAATTTCTAACTTTCTATTTTCATTAAAAATCAATTTTCTTCAGATATATTACTTCCCGATTCGGTCGGTTCTGATAAAGAAGATGAACAAAATGCTGGTTTAGTCAGTCATTCGACAACTTTCCCAATGACTGAAATGTCAGCAAAAAGTGCAACCGCTAGACATCTATTATATACAATGCATTTTCCTCTACCACAAGACGAAAGTTCTGCTCATGATTGCAATCAAAGACATATTTTGCTTTATGGAGTCGGAAAAGCGAAAGACGAGGCCAGACATATCGTTAAGAAGATAACTAAAGAAATAACAAAATTATTTAATAGAAAATCATCAATGGATATAAGCGATGGCGGAAAAGTCAAAAAGCATGCCATTAAAGAAGGATTCAATTTTGAATCTGCGATAACAAAGTTTCAGGGATTGTCAACCTTTGATCAACACGTTGTCACCAATTCTTGTGCAACGGCTGCGGTCGAAATGTTGAACGGAGTGGCGATCGGAAGCGCTAATTATTTGCCTCTTATTGAGTCGATTGCCTTTCTATTCGATTTATATTCGATCGCAACTAATGTTCACGGACTTATTGAGTTTGTTATACAAATGCTTAAAGAATTAGTTGAAGTTGACGTTCAATTGCATATAAAGTGTCCAATTCTAGCGCGAACTTATTGTACTTCTATTGGTCTATATATTGTTGGAGTTCTCTATCGCTATCAAAGCTGTCTTCTTGTTTCATATGAAGAAACACTTTCTGTGTTTGAGGGCCTCTGGAAACTGGTTCGACACGTTTCAAACCCGAGCGATTGTTCATCTGCTGAAAGATGTATTCTTCACTATTTATATGATCTCTATTCTTCGTATAATCATTTAAGAACCAAATATCACGACACAGTCAGCTCTATGTTCTCTAAAATAAAGTCAATGAGTTCGTGTCAAATGCAGTTGTGTTCTGACGCGACACCAAATATGCGACTCAACACCTCATGTATGATGGAATACCTTAAAAATCCTAAACTAAAAGTAGACCCGATTCACATCAGACAACTTAATGAAAATAGTTCTGATCGCTATAGTTTTGTTTGTAATGCAATTCAATGTATTTCAATCGCTAACGATATCGATAGACTCAACGAAATGTCTGTTTTATGCGCAGAATTGACGGCTTCGTGTTCTCACCTCAGCTCTGAATGGTTGAGTGTTTTGAAAGCACTTTGTTGTTCATCTAATCATACGTGTGGTTTCTATGATTTACTCACTCAAGTAGAAGTCGGAGACCTTTCTATTCACGATAATTTAGCTGTTTTCACATCAATACTAATAGCTAGACGTTGTTTCTCACTCAAAGACTTTATTATCAATGTTGCCGTTCCTTCACTATTAGCCCCCTGTTCTGATGGTGCAGAAGATGCAGAATCAGGCGCTCGACTCACTTGTCATCTATTGCTTTGTCTTTTCAAGACATCAGACGCTCCGCTCTCATCGAATACAATGACTTCTTTCGCGACTTCATCTCGTTATTCGTTGACAAGTCCCGGACCTCTAGTCTTATCGACAACACCACCAAATCCAGGTCAACGACCACTTTATATAATCAAATATCCGTGTGATCGATATCTATTAGCGGCCGCGCACAGCACTCTCAGAGTTGAAGTCGTTCTAACAGTACTCAAAGCTATACTAGTTTTAGGTATTTATCAGGAATTCATTTTATTTCAAACATTATATAAACACTTTTCTATTAATCGAAAAATAGGAAATTCAGCAGAAAAAAGAAACGGCGAAAACAAACCAAAGCCAGAAAATAAGGCCGAACTTAGTATTAGTGATATTTTGGGACCCATTGGTGGCGATGAAGACTTCGGTGATTTGGGAATATTGTGAGTTATTGTACATTATTTTTAAACTGAAATTTTGATTAGTATAATATAATTGAAATAATGAATATTTGATATGAAGGCCACTCTCTTCAAAAGCTGGTGTTCCGCGTTTGGATGGCTTAGAAAAAGCAGGTTTGAGTGAATCCGCTAAATATGCTTTGAGACAAATATGTGGCCAACAGTGGGTTCACGACCGATGTCTCAGAGGTTTTATGATAGATCCAGAGATATTGAATAAACTACTTCTGGATCCAAAATTATCTCATAAAGAAGCGCAACATTTACTGAACATGATATGTCACCCAAAACTAATAGCAACACATTCTTTACAAGAGATGGATTCCGATCAAAAACAATCGATCGCTAAAATTCTACAAAATTTAGATGAATGGACACTAAGAGTTTCTTGGCTTCAGTTGCAACTGATGTACGCTCAGTGTTCGTCACAATCATCGAGTGAAGTGAACACATGGCTGGAAAATGTGGCCAAAGCCACAGTCGATTATTTTCAAAATTCGAGTGAAGAAACTGCTAAAAATATTCAGAACACATCACAATTGAATATGTTTAGTCCCAGAACTGGTACAGGTATTAAAGGATCGATATATAAACAGTCAAATGATAACAGTCAGAAAGAGAGAGTTTGGCTGATCGCACCTCTAATTTCAAAGCTTCCGATGTCAGTACAGGGAAAGATACTTAAAGTTGCGGCAAATGTCTTAGAATCGGGTAATTGGATGTCAACTGGAATTAATCAATCGTCTCAAAGCTCGTATTCATCTAAAAACAAAGACAGAGGTTTTCAGCAACAAAAGAATACTTCGAGTAATTGTTCATCGAATTCGATGCCATCTCTACTAAGCCATCAGCCCTTCTTATCTTTAGTACTCATGTGTTTGAAAGGTCAAGACGAACAACGAGAGAGTTTACTAAACTCTCTGTATAATCAATTATCGCAAGCTATTAATGAAAAATTATGCGATGACATAAAAACTAAACACTCTATTCAAGAAGGTTTACAATTGAGACTTAGTTTAGTTGGAGGAATGTTTGATATGATACAGCGGTCGCCTTCTCTTATCAATGATTGGGCCGTTTTATTACTACAATTGATAAGTTTCACTATTGTTGACCCACAAATCAATTATGAAGTTTTTACAACAGTTCTCGATATGATAACGGTTCTCATGCATACCACACAAATCTCTGATTCATCAGAATCTCGCGAAGAAACTAAAAAACAGTATCAAAACTTGATTAAAAAATTGAAAAAAGAACTTAATATCGATCGCATTACACTCGGCATAAAAATGGTGAGACAATTGTTGCCTATTGTTAAACAACAGTGTGAAGTGATTACATGCGAACCAATGGGTTCACTCATCGATACCAAAGGCAATAAAATCGCAGGTTTTGATTCGATAGATAAGAAACAAGGATTACAAGTGGCGGAAAAGCAAAAGGTTTCGCCGTGGGATCTGTTAGAAGGACATAAAAATCCTTCACCTTTGAGTTGGACATGGTTTGGAGCCGTTCGTATTGAAAGGAAACCTTTAAGAGGAGAAGAAAACCATTATCTTCTTTCGAGACATAATCATTCAATACGAAAGCCGACCTCCTATTATATCGAACCGCCACCGCTTCCACCCGAAGACGTAATCGAACAAATACCGACTCCAACACAGCCTCCCATTAATAATGAACGCATTCCTCTCTTACACCACTCGACGACACAAATGATGCAAAATCCGGTCCCAATGCCTAACATTAGTATTGAAGAAACGATGAGACGCGATATAATGATAGAAACCGGACCGCGAGCGCCAACACCTAAAAAGGCTAAAAATCCTCGACGAAGACGACAACCAAAAAACACTAATGGGAATACTGGACAACAAACACCACCAATTCGTATGCCGACAAACTATGAGCCATACGGTGCGCCTCAAACACATCCGCAAACAATGCCTCAGAATTGGTACGGATCACATGCATCACAAACAGCAGCCAATACTCAACAACAAATGCCTTCACAACCAGCCTATTATCCTCCACAGCAACAGATGGTTACGCCTCGATTTACTGATTCACAGCCTGTTGTCAGAGCCGGACATTCGAAGGGTCCGTTGCGGGCAATGCTTAACACTCGACACCCGTCTTCTTCGCAGTTCAATATGCAAACTACAAACGCGCCAAATATGGGGCCAAATCAGGCAATGATGGGAACACCTGTTGCACAACAGAATGTTTATCAAAACAGACAACCAGTTATGATGCAGAGACAGATGCGTCCACCAGTAGCTCAACAAATACAAGTTAATACACCTCAAAATGCAATCTATCAAATGCAAAATGTGAACCAATCAGTTGTAAACCAACCACAATCGGCACCAATGCATCAAATGTCAGTACATTCACAGGCCAACTATGGCGGACCGCCGCCTAATATGTCTTTTGCAAACTCAATGCAAATGCAAAATATGGATCAAACCGTTCAAATGCAAGGCCCACCCGCTGGACACCCACCGCCTCCCGGATATCACAATCCTTCTCAACAAAATCAAATGCTAATGAGAGCACAAATGCAACAACAGTCACAAATGGTTACTTCACAACCAACTCAACAGTTTATGGCGCAGAGGTTTTAATTATTTCAATATTTATACGCGTTTCAAAATAATTAATATTTATATAATTTAGATCACAATATGTTGGAATGCAAGCGGCGCCTAATGTGACAATGGGTCAGACTATGGGTCAACCTATGAGTCAATCTATGAATCAATCTATGAATCAATCTATGAGTCAATCTATGAGTCAATCTATGAATCAATCTATGAATCAATCTATGGGTCAATCTATGGGTCAACCTATGGGTCAACCTATGGGTCAGCCTATGGGTCAGCCTATGGGTCAACCTATGGGTCAACCTATGGGTCAACCTATGAGTCAATCCATGGGTCAATCAATGGGACAGCCAATGGGACAGTCAATGAGTCAGAATATGGGACAGAACATGACACAAATGGGACCAATAGATAGAGGAAATACTTATAATCAACCGAATAATATTCAAGGGATTCCAAACACTGGTGGACCGCATATTAATCAATGGCAACCACAGGCGGGCCAAAGACCTCAACAACAACCAGTGCTGTCTCAATTGCAAAGACAATTATCTACTGGTAATTCTCAACAACACAATCCCTATCATCAAAATCAATATTGAACTAAAACCTGAAATTTTGTAAATATCTAACTGTGAATTATTTTGGTTTTTAGTTTTATTTTTCAGGTGTAAGTAAAATAAAGTATTAATACTTTTATAGACGATTCAATATTCAGTGAATTATAATATGTTTAATTATTTCAATTATTTATCAATTATATACCGAAAACTTTATTTATAATTTAGAATTTTTATTCTCTTAAAATTTATGTATAAATAAAAGTAATTATGTATTGAATTGATTGAAATTCTTATTAATCAAACAGTTGTAAGAAAATTAAGCCGACATTTGAATACTATTTAAGACAAAATAAATATACAGAAGAATTGAACTTAAAATAAGTTGAATAAGTATTTTATGCTTCGCTTTCTCCGGAACCGATTCCAGTCTCAATGCCAACGATCGGGACAATTAAGTTGTCTTTAGACATGAGGTTATATTTAGTGACAAAAGCGGTAAATCGTTTGCATAGAAAGAGTTCACTTTCGAAGTCATCAAAGAGTGATCTGTGATGAAAGTATGCGTGACTGAAGATTCGATACACACGACGACAAACACTTCCCAATTTAGCCACTGATGACTCCTTTATAGTGACGCGACTGGGGAAGTATTTATTACTATTGAGAAGACATGCGGCGCCGTCCAGAGTGTGTCGGGTGTAGTCTATTGCCGGACATTCTTTAGGTGTTTTATGTGCCGCGCATAAGAAGATCCACTGTTCGGTTGCAGTCATTTGAGTACATGTTTCGGGATTGCATTCATTCTGTAGTTTAACAGCTAATCGATTCAGTTCAAGACAGAATTGTCTTAAGTGTTCGAATTTCCACATTCCCTCTTCTTGTCCATCACAACCGCGTAATATCTCTTCAATATTTGATGGATCGCTTCGTATTGTTTGTTGAATATATTGTTGGACAGCAATCGTTGAATCCATTTCTTCAAATGGTTCGTCACTCCAGTTATAAAACTCTTCACGAGTACATCCCTTACGATTACGTCTTAATATTTGTGACGTTTCACACATTCTTATACTTTA
Organism: Camisia spinifer; assembly: GCA_034694065.1. Taxonomy (NCBI): domain Eukaryota; kingdom Metazoa; phylum Arthropoda; class Arachnida; order Sarcoptiformes; family Camisiidae; genus Camisia; species Camisia spinifer. Next base: position 9,420 of record JAQFXV010001170.1, read on the forward strand.
TTTTTATATTATTTTAATTAATACCTAATTATTTTATTCAATTTCAATACTTTTATCTCTATATTATCTCTAAAAATAAATGTCAAAACAAATGGAGGAAAACCTGTTATTTTAAGAGAAATTCTTCATAAATAACGTGTTTTAATATTTAAAAGATTCGCAATACTATTGCATTCATTTAATATAATTATAATAATTATTATAAGTTATAATTTGATGATATTATAGATAATTATAGTTAAAAACTTATCAAATTCTAAAAAAGAGATTTAAAAATTATGAAAAATGCAATTAAAAGTTTGTTTAGCGAAGAAAAAAGTCTAAATAATAAATCTTTTAATTAGAACTTTGGGTTAATTTAATGACTGATGAAATGCAAACAAAATATCAATATTTGAAAGTAGATGTCACTCAAGTTTGTTTTGCTCATTATTTTTGTTTTAATGATTTATCGCATGAAATATGAATCGTTTCAATCCTTTTAAAGTTTAATATATTTTTATTGACAAACTTAATATTTAGTTAGACGTTAAATAATTGAATTAATAATTATTTGTCAGTGAAAAAGATCATTGAAAACAATGTAAATATGGATTAATTGAATTGTTTTAGTTAAACATTATTATGATTTTTTTAAAGTTATGAACAGATTGTCTATATTTAGTAATCAATTACGTTCACTAAAAATATATATAAACTTCTGTTAAAATCATAATTGAATTGAAACTAACTTTTAATTATTTATTTGATTATTTTTTATTTAGAGAAATGTCAAAAAGTGTTTCATTTGAATCAATTGTCACAAAATGTCATTTAAGAGCATTAATATTTCACAAACCGTTTCTATTTTTCGGTCAGTTTTGGTGTTAATTAATTTTTTGTTTTTACGTTATATTAAAAATTGAATCATTTTATGATAAATGGAATGAGAGATGTGATAAACCATATGATAAAGTGATGGTAATTGACTTGAAATTAGTGTTTTTAAAGATCAACTCCAGTGGAGGTGAAGTGGAGTTTGGATTATGACATATATTAAAATTGATGACTTGATCACAATCTACTTTAGATTACTTTGAATCACATCTTAAGTGATGACAATTGAGATGAGTCTAATTTTTGGATCCAATTTGTATTCTTCATAACTTGATTCCAATGATATATCACTTATGGATCTCTTGTTCATCACATCTCTCACTCTCTAACCCATTAATTATTTAATAAAATGTTTTTATCAAAAATTGTTAAGGAATGGGATCTACTCTTCATATATTAAAGACAAACAATTATGGCATAAATAAATTGCTTTTGACTCAAATTATTTTTCAAAACTTCAATATTAATGGCATAAAAACCATGACTTATGATAATGATAACCATCAGTCAGAAAAAGAAATCAATTTAAAAGTTGCGATTTATGGCAATCGATTCTTAACTATTTATCAATTGATTTATAATAAAATCAATGAAAAGCTATCATTCAATCAATTGATGAAAACTTATAACTTTCACGATTGGATTCTTGAGGTTCGACTCACTCATGAAATTGTATTCGTAGTCAAAGCTCACAATGAAGTCGTTATTTTCAATTGGATTAAAAGCCAATCAATAAAATCAATTTCAGGAAACGATAAATGTATTCTCTATTCTGCAAAACTTCTGTTGATTTCATTATCTCCGATAGGATTTGTTCTGTCGTCCGGAACTGTTTTCAAAGAAATTGTTATATGGAGTTCATTTGAAGGCATTTCAAACAATCTTCAGAGACTTGGAGGTCATGACGGAGTCATTTTTGCCATAGATTACAATAAACAATTGAATTTATTAGTGTCTGCTTCTGATGACAGAAGTATTAGAATATGGTCAACAAATAATCAGTTGAAATCTTCGTCTGATTCGATTGAATTTTGGAATAATAATAAGTTTCTAATAAGTCATATATTTTATGGACATTTGGCTCGTATTTGGAGTGTTTTTATCATTAGTAATCCGTTTCCGATTGTCATTAGTGTCGGAGAAGACTCTTCTGTTTGCTTTTGGAATATAAATGAGAAAAAATTGATCCAAAAAGTAGAGGGACATAAAAATTCAAGCATTTGGAGTTTGGCCTTAGATTCAGAGTCATTGATAGCATTCAGTGGTGGCAGTGATTCATGTCTTTCAAGCTCTGATATCATTGATATAATAACTCCATTCAAATCAGTTGTTAAACACAATTTAGATCCAAAAGAGGTCTCATTTATATTTGGAAACTCTTTAAAACTTTTTTATTCGACAAATAGCGGTGTTTTAGTTTTTATGTCAACTCTTGATAATGATGAGAAACCTTTTATTAATAATGATTATAAACATATATTTAAGACTTACTGTTCGATTGATGTAAATGAAGAAAGAAATAAAATTTTATTGGGCTCTAAATGTGGAAATATCGCGATCATTGATATTGACAGTAAAATTGATAATAATTATGGAATTTTTATCAAAAAAGCACAAAACGGAAAAGTTTTTAGTGCCTTATTTGTTAGTTGTGATAGTTTTATAAGTGCTGCCAATAATGGAGAAATCAATGTTTGGAATTTGAAAACTTTCTCTAAATTAGGAGAATATGTTTTACCGAATTCGAGACATCGGTGGCCTGTCTGTGGTCTGACTCACAAACAAATGCTTATTTTAGGCGATCGTTGCGGAAGTGTTTTTGTTTATTTAAAGTCAAACAATACTCCAATTCAAGAGTATCGTAGTTTACACGGAAGACATGGGGTCACAACTATTAAATTGAAGCCTAAAACTAATTTCATGTATTCGAGTGGTCGTAACGGAAAGATTTTCGAATTTCTTTTAAATGAAAATACATGTTCTCTTTTGAGGACGTTTAGAACTTTTGCTGACATGGAATGGATCGGAAACTTTGAATTTGATACAAAAACTAATGAGGTCTCTTATATATATGGGTTTCAATCGCGTTATTTCGTTGTATGGGATGAAAGAGAAGAGAGGTTTATATATTCAATAGAATGCGGTGGTGGTCACCGATCCTGGGATTTCACTATTGCTCAAAATCGGTTATATTTTTGTTATACAAAACAGGATAAACTCATTTGTTTTGATAAAGAGTTATCAAAAATACAAAAAACGTCTGAAGCGAAGATTGTATCCTTAACTAAAACTTCTCACTCAAAGAAAATTAATTGTTGTTCAATTTTATTTGATGAAAGTCTTAAGCTTCCGATTATTTATTTTGCGACCGCCGGTGAAGACAATCTTATAAATATCAATAGTTTAGACACTGAACTAAATTTGTCAAAAGTTGAATCAGTTCTTTGCGGTCATATATCCAATATTTCATCTCTATCTGTATATAATAATCCTCTCGATTCGGTTTGTTATATGGTTTCTGTTGGCGGAAGATCTCAGTTAATGCTCTGGAAAATTGAAATAAAAGCTCAAAACTTAATCTGCAAACAAGTCATAAATAACTTTTTATGGCCTTCAGATAGCATTAGGCATAAAACCGCTAAAAATTTAAATGTATTGCAATCAGATCCACAAATTCGTTATTTAGACGCCTCTATGAGTACAATATCTGAAGAAAAACTTTTAATTTCTACGGCTTGTTCTGATTCAGCGTTTCGTTTGTTTATTTTTGACACAATTCTTCTATCATTTGAATTGATTAGCATTACATCTTTCAACGCAAGTTGTATTTTAAAAGTGATGAACATTTTTAGCACACATATCATTACGGCTTCAAATGATGGAAAACTCAAAATATGGAATCTATCCGATGACATATTTGAAAGTTTTACTGTTAATCCATTAGTTGACAATCAAATGAATTTGAGCTCATTATTTGAAATGGAATTTCATAAGTCAGGAATCAATGCTTTGGATGTCTTTCATGTTAATGGTATTCCAAAATCAATTTAAAATTTCAAAAATCAAAACTAACTTTTATTTTAAAATTTTAGAACATTTATGGCTTATAGCGAGCGGTGGAGACGATAACACTCTTTTACTATCTTTATTAAATTCAAAAAATAAATTGAGTCGAATTGCTTTTATAGAAGAAAGTTATGTTCACTCTTCACAGATTACAGGTATTTAAATATGTAATGCCTTTCAATTATTTAAAATGATAGGTTCTATACTTTTTCATATAGTTTAATACAATAGTCATACAATTCAATAAACGTTTATCAGACTTATGTCACTCATTAAACTCTTACTTCAACTCAATTCAATACTTTATTTAGAAAATTACAAAAATCATTTAATTTTCATTACTCAATGACATTATTTCTCGTTGAGTTAACTTATTTGAGTTTAAACTTTTCAATATTAAAACCAATTTTCTTATAAACTTAGGAGTCAAAGTAATATCTAAGGACACAATTATAAGCGCATCAATCGATCAAAGAGTCATTGTATGGAAATATCAATTGAATTATCAATTGTTGAGTTTAAAGTTAGAAACAATCGCTTCATATATTTCATGCATTGCTGATATTTCTTCATTATGCGCATCGTTTCACACGTAAGTCAACTAATTATGTGATTCAAGTTTCAAATTAATTCACTTTATTTACTCTATTCATCAATTTTTATAGAAATGAAAATAAATGGCAACTAATTGTTTGTGGCGAAGGATTCGAGGCTATAAAATATGTATCGCATTAATTCTTATAACTAGTCTTTGTTCAAACACAATTTATATTGTTTTCAATACAAAATAATTTTATTTATTTAGCTTTTTATAACAATTGTCACATTTTTATTATAATAACACAACAAATTGAAATGCAATTAATTTAAATCCTTATTCTCATTGAAATCATTATTGAAATAAAGATTATTCATTCAATTAGTTAAAAATAAATATATTTATTACAAAATTTTTGAGATGATTTACAACAAATGTGTTAAGACTTTAATTAGTGATGAATACAACAGTTGATCATTAATAGGATTTTTATTTACATAATTTTCATCTTTAAGTATAATAACATTTATTAATTTCATTATTAATTATATAATACTTTTGGTACACTTGAGATCTTTTCTTCAATAAGTATTATATAACTATATAATGATATAAAAACTTATCAAACTATTGTTTCTAAAGATTTGAATCCAATTAATTTTTATTAATGACTGTATTTACAAAATTTCAAATAGAATTTATCAGTAAATCCAAAAATTGATAAAAAATACATTTGCTCTGAAATATAAATATAAACTTCATTTTTTACAATTTATGTGTAGTAGTTATGCAACAAATATTTGTAAAAATATGTTCGACTTATAGTTTGGAATGTTTTTGTAAATACTTAAAAAAAATTCAATGAAAATGTCATGTTTTATTAGCTTTTAGTATAATTCGAATCAACTAATGAACAACAATTTTATTTGTTTGCATATATTGAACACAGTTTGATGTCAGGCACTATTAATCAAACTTTATATTCTAATTCATATAACTTATGTTCCAATAAATAT
>JAQFXV010001171.1:0-14914 GCA_034694065.1 Camisia spinifer
TCAGGAGGAGGAAAGCAAAGCAGCGGAGGTGGTGTGTGGCAGCAAGGTGGATCAGGAGGAGGAAAGCAAAGCAGCGGAGGTGGTGTGTGGCAGCAAGGTGGATCAGGAGGAGGAAAGCAAAGCAGCGGGGGTGGTCCCAGTGGTGGATATGGACGTTAATGTGATTTAAGTACAAATTATTCTTCTCAAAGTGTTGATTTCACTCAATTTTAAAGCAGAATATTGTTTATTATCATAATTAGTTGTTTACACTTTAATCGTTCTGTATTTGCTACATATATTCAGTTAAAATAATCTTAACTTTCAATGTAATGCAAACAAAATTATTATAAATTTTTTGAATGTCAATCATAAGTTCAGAAATTATACTTATTTTATCAATAATAATATGGAATTTTCAAATTTTGAACCACAGTATCTGTAAAATGAAAAATTATTATAACTAATCGATGGTTAATTCAAACTTTAAATGCTTAAAATTAATTTTAAAATGTTTAAATATGATTTGATATACCGAATCCAAAAAGCTGTAAATTGAGAGGATTCAAAACTGATTGAATTCAAACTGATTGTTGGAAACTTGCAAGTTTAAACACCGCGTACATAAACCATAGATGACTGAGTGGAGACCTTACCTTCGTTCCTAAAAAACCGGACCCCAAGATTAATGGGAAAATACTATGGTTTTAGGAACAAATTAAAACTAAAATTGAAGATAAAATATTTGGGCATAATTTAAAAAAATTTGCTTATTAAAACGATGAGTTTCGACCCAATCTTCTTTGATTATCAACAAATAGATGTTACATGTTGAAAGGGTGCCTTTATAATCTTTGAAATTAAAACCAATTTTCGAGTGCCTCAGACCAAAAACTGTCACTAAAATTAGTATTTCACCCTTATATTTATCTTCACTTTTATTCTCGAAAACCCCAAATATTATTAGTGATATAAATAGCTATCAATCTAAAGAACTAATGAAGTCAGTTAATTAGTTTTTATGAGCAGATTAACGAGTGTCTCAATGAATAATGTGATGGAATTCATATATTATGATCCTCTTATAGAAATGTCTCGAATACAGAAGCAATGATTTATTTATTTCTAATGTTCACTTTTGAATAATTCTTGAATCGAGATTATGGTTTTCATACAATCGAAAGCTCAGTAACTCAAGAACTTTGCGACTCTAGTAAGTAATATATTGTATTTTCAGTAGTACAGGGTATCGGCTTTCGAGTCTCGATCGAAAAATTTCTTCTCGAGTCTCGATCGAGGCATCCTTCGAGACTCGTTCGAGTCTCGAATTTAAAATTCTGGAAAATTGATTCAAATATTGAGAGATCTTGATGCAAAACTTAATTAATCAAATTATACCAGTATCTGAAACTTATTGTATTTCTGACTTAGCTATTATCAAATTTGTACGAGTTTACAGTTTTTAATAAGGATATTTACAATACCTGTAAAATATAGTCACTTCAACAATATAATATCATATCAAAGTGCTATTCAATTTTTAAGAAAGATAATTATTTGAAATTAGGATCATTTTGAAATGCTAAAGAATATGAACTCTGCTTAATGCTAACTTATTTATTGCAAATCAAGGATTTTTAACTGTAGTTGAAGAAAATTATTCAGAAAAAAATACTATCAAGGAATCAAAAATTATACCCAAATTACATAAATTCCTTAACAATTTAAGGAAATAATTCAAAATGGAGTACAATGTGTAGGAATTAAGATTAATTTTCGAGTACTAATTGCACATTTATAAATAATTAATGCTTTTTCAATGAGTTTAGTGAATAAAAGATAGATTTTAGCGATAATTTACACATAAAAACATCATTAATTTTTGAGTAAATAAAATTTCGAGAAATAGTCGAGACACGATCGAGACTCCAGTCTCGAGTTTGAATTACGATCGAGAATCGAGAAACTCATTTTCACTAATTTTCAGTTAATTAAATGTTTATGAGCTTTCGTTATCAATGACTCAATCGATCGCTTAAATACTTGACAGAAGTGTTTAAATACTTTGATTGATTTCGAAAATCATAACACAAATAAAATGGAAAAAACATTCAAAACGTCGAAAATGATTGCTCGGAACAAACGTTAGAAGATTAATGTGTTGAAAAAATTATTCGATAAGTTTGAAACAATAAATGTTACTAAAATTCATTTCAAAAAATGCTCAGAATATAAACAAGAAACGAGATATCCAGGAAAAAAATTTTATTGATTTGAAAAAGTAAGAAACTTTAATTTTTTATATTTATCAATTAAGTAATAATTTTCTCTGATTTAATTATATTGTAAACGTCTCTAAAGTTTTCAAATCTTTGATGAATGTGAGTCTCATCGGCAATAATTAACTAAAATTTCATTAATTAATTGTTGTAATTTTGTTAGCGTCCATATCCGCCTCCCTTACCCCCACCATATCCACCACCTCCGCCACCTCGTTTACCTCCTCCTCCACCGCCATATCCTCCGCCTCCTCCACCTCTTCCTCCGCCTCCACCGCCATATCCTCCGCCACCTCGTTTACCTCCACCTCCTCCGCCACCACCATATCCACCTCCACCACCTCGTTTACCACCACCGCCACCACCACCATATCCTCCGCCACCTCTTCCCCCTCCGCCACCACCATAACCACCACTTTCTACAACATCCATATGAAGTACAGCAATAATGAGCAGTACAGAGACACAAATTATTGCAAACTTATTCATTGCTGATGTGGTGTTTTCAACAGTTGAACAATTGATCAATTGATACAAACTCTGAAAATCGAAAGGCTTTTATATTGACGAAAAAGAGGCTGAAATTCTAATAAGTTCTGATACAGTCATAAGTGATGACATTGAAGGCTTTGAATTATTATAATAATTATCTGAACTGTTTGACCGAAAATAGGAGATGTACTTGAATTAGCACTTGAAGTACTATAAGTATTATACAATACTTGCTATTAAAATATCATTTATGAAAATTACTATAATTCAAAATGATTACGATATGAAAAAAACTAGCTATTCAATTAAATTAGATTTGACTTATGCTTATGTAATCTCATAAATAATTTTTTTCTTTCTATCTTTAATATATTTATCATTGAAAACCAAATTAATTCATGTTTTCTTAACCCTATTTTACAAAACTTTTACTCTTAATAGCATTAATTCATTGTTGTCTTTCATTCAATTTTTTTTTCTCTGACTTGTTTTGCGTTTTATTCCATAACTTTTTTCCGCTTACTCTTGAGTTAATTAAGTTTTATTTTTATTCATTATTCAATGACTAATATCTTGTGCTAGTTTTCAATTTTACTCTTTTATTTAAAATTTAATTAATATTCCATTGATTTTTAATATACCTGTAGAAGCAATCAATCATATCTCGATTCAAATAAGTTTTTAACTTTAATAACAGGCAATCATTTTTAATACATTTGAGGCATTCAAAGGATAAAAGCCTTAACATAAGCTTAATATTCAAAACGATATAACTGTCGTATCATTCAATCATTGATAGAGTAATCATTTACTAAGTTTGAGTGATAAGTGGTCAGAGGCCAAGTGGTCAGAGGCCAAGTTCCCGAGTTTAAAAGTATTTAACCTATAATGCATTTTTGTGGCAAAATTGTTAACGGCCTTTATTTTTGCTGACATAGCAAAAAGTGTTCTACTTCTATATATTTGACAAATTATTTTTAAAATTGACAAAAAATTGACAAATTTGATAAATATTAAAATCAAATAATTTATTGTTAATGATTTAATTAAACAGTTGATTAATAAAGAATAAACTTTAAAGTTATAATTTTTGGTAAAATGATTAAGTCTAATAAAGCAATTGAAATGTATTTGAAATTAACTTTTGCAACATTTTCAATGTAATCAAATGGAGAAAACAATAAAGATTAAGTGTTAGAACAATATTTTCTCATTTAAATTGAATAAATTGATAGATTATGCGGAAAGCAATCAATTGAATCATGTTTTTCATTAATATTATGATGACTTTCCTGAGAGTCAGTGCTCTCATAGAAAAATATGTAATTATTTTTGGGACACATTTTCGCAGTTTTTATAAACTGATTGATTGTTATTTGAGTGACACTTGTTTTACAAAACAGAGAAATAATTTTGATTTTTGGACAGTTTAATAAAGTTTTACAAATTCCGGTATCACTTATATTAATAAATGAAGAACTGATTCCACTTATTTCAATAGTAGACAATTGATCTAATTTTGATAAATAATTCAATGTTTGATCAGATATAAAGCCATTAGAAGTGTTCACTTTAAATGATCTCAATTTTGGTAAAAATATATTAATATCTTTAAAGTGTTTATCACTTAAATATTTGAGATAAAGTGTTAAATGAGTTAAATTTTTGCAGTTTTTAAAACAATCAATAAATCCGTATTCACTTAAACTTTCATAAACTGTTGATATTTTACATGTTTTCAAAGCTCGAAAATTAGTGAAAGCTTCAAACAAAGGACAGTTTATCAGATTTTTAGTCATTTCGCAAACAAAATGCTTTAATTTAAGACAATTATTTGCAATCATTTTCAATCCATCATCAATTGGTGAAATATATCCCTTTTGATAGTTATATATGAGTAAAGTTAGTGTTTCTATATTTTTGAATCGCGACAACTCTTTCAATACATTATTCATTACATTTCCCAATAAATAATTGCTCATAAATTTGATTTCAATTTTGTTAATCTTTAGACAATATTTATCTGCGAAAGCCTTTAAATCTTCGAAACTATAACATGATATGTAAATAGTTTTCAATTTTGGTGATAATAACTGTTTAGTTACAGAATCAATAAAAACGAAACTATTTTGTAAAATAAAGTTATTATTTTCAATATTAACTGATCTTATATTAGGACTCAAACGAAGAATAGATTGCATTTCAATCTCATTAATGCCATCGAATTGAATATATTTCAGTTTTTGTCTATATTTGATCGCAAATTGTGTTAAATCGGTTTCAAATAAGTTATTAATTTTAATTGAAGTGCAAATAAATTTCTCCAAATAATCACAATTATCTCTAATATAACTAATTATTTGTCCATCAATTATACAGTAGTTATCGATTACTATTTCATTAATTGATTTAAACTTCTTTTTAAGCAAAATCTCGAATAAAGGCTTTTTAATATTGAATAATCGCTTGAATTCATTACTTTTGAACAATAAATTTCTTATTATATCATTTCCTTCACAACAACTTATTATTAGTCTTTTTTGTTTATTAAATATTAATGTTTGCCATTGTTTAGAAACGCATTCAAATTGTATTTTATTATTAATTGATAAATAGCTTAATAATAGTTCACATAAATCATCACCAAATCTATCAAATGATTGTTTATTAAATTTTATAGGTTTTAAATTAATTTCATAATCACTGCTAATATTTTGTGAATTTATTGATAGATCAGAAAATTCTTCTGATATTTCATGGTTTTCAAAAGTATCCATTTTTTGAATAATAATATTGATTAAACAGTAATTGAGTCTAAATTTAGTTTTAGGTGACCTTTAAATCTATTTAAAGCTTAGCATTACGTGAATGTCAAATATTTGTTGTAAATGTTTATTAATTAACTAAAATGTTTTTATATTAATTTCAATACAAGTTTTCAAAAATTAATTCAAATAATAAACTTTAAAATAATATTGAATTAAGTTTTAAATATTAATAAATTAACTTTCACTGTATTTAAAATTGAAATATATTGTAAACTTAATTTATTAGTTAAACATTGAGAGATGTTATAGTTATTATTATTATTGTTATTCTCAAAATCGTTTGCTTTTAGTTTTTGCGTCTGTCTATTCGTGTATTTTATTCACGTGTTTCTCATTTGTTTACATTCTCTCCAAAAGTGTTTTTTATTCTAATTGTTGTAATTGTTTATTTGAATTGAAAGAGAGTAGAGTTGAGAATCTCTGCTTCAGATAACAATATTCTCAATAGTATTTTCAAATCATATATCAATACAAATGTAATTATTTATGATTTAACAATTTTATTATAATTAAGTTTATGATCAAATATTAATATTATTTGATACTTATTTAGCTTAAGACTTATAAATTGGTTTCAATATTATTCATATTTATATTTGGTTTTAATTTTGTGGAAATATAATAGAGTTTTGATCGTTATATTGAATACATTGACGATCGTCTCTATGATGACAATCAATCGCAGACAATGATGTCTTATTCAAACAAATGTGTATTTCTGTTAAAAGTGGAACTGAATTACCATTTATTAGAAATGGAGCGCATTCTAAACGTATTCTTTTTTTCAATTGCGATTCAATTGATTGGTGAATACTATTTAATGAATATTTTTGATGATTCGATGCTTTAATTCCTTTGTTATTAAGCCATAAATTGATTGGAAACAAATCATATAAACCTAAAGTAGTATTAAAATAATTGAATTGTCCCTTAAGTAGTGGTTCGTCATTAGCACATGTCCCGTGTTTTGTCCACTCGTGTCTCCAAAAGGTATCATGTTTTGCATCTGCTCTTAAACTCTTCCATTTAGTTAACAATTGATCCATAAGTGACTCAATATTACGTGTATTATAATTAGAATCTGAACAACAGAATTGAGTCCATTCTCCACCACCTCTTTGAGGCCAAAGACCATGTATTTGCCAATTATTTTTATTTATATGTCTATTACATGACTTTTGATGCCAGCAATAACTTGTCGGCCACTGAAGTGATAATAGAATGAAATCTATTTTATAATTTCTTGAGCATTGGTTTGCAGGCCTTTCTATTTGTCTTCTTTTAGGGTCGTATTGAGTGCTTATACTTATTATAAGCGTTGATATTATTGTTATAATTAATATACAAAATCGCAAACTATTTTCAAAAATCATTCAAATTATTGAGATGTGAAAAAATTGAAACGAAATTTAGAAAAAGTTCATCTTCAATAAGCATTTTCAAATACTTTTGATAAATGGTTTATCTGTATTGTTGAGCAATAAGTTGACAAATAGAGAGTTTAATAATCTGAACTTTTAATCAAAAAAATACGATGTTTTCTCAATTAAAAACTACAAAAGTTTAAGACCTTATTAAACGTAAACAAAAGATATAAATATGACAACCATTGATGACAAATAGTTTTTTCTCTTATTTTGTTGATTAAAAGTCTTCACTATTAAACTCTCTATTTGTCAACTTATTGCTCAACAATACAGATAAAACATTTATGAAAAATATTTGAAAATGCTTATTGAAGATGAACTTTTTCTAAATTTCATTTCAATTATAGAAACTATTTATAGGACAAAACTTTTTGCTAACTTATAATTACTCATAATTTGTTTAATAAAAAACCTTAAGTAGTAATAATAAATATTTTGTTTATATTATAATTGGGGGCAAACATAAAGATAAAGTTATTTCTGTCAAATTAGTCATTAAATGATTGCAAAAGTTTTTCATAAATTAGTATTGCTTACAAATAATTCATTTTAAACGTTTAACTCAGTTTAAATGCAGCCTTTCTTCCAATTATAGATTATAAGATGTCTTCCCATTTAACATATCCTTAGTTTTAATTAAAGCAAAATTAGCTTTTAATTACTTGTAGTATTCAATGTTAAGAGTCTATCAACTAATTAACAAAATATTAAAATTAAAATGTTTTATTTGCTTTACACAACACTTTTATTGAAGATTTGAGATCAAATAAATGTAAATTTGATGATGTATTAAAATAAGCTTAACTACTACTAAGTAAATACACTATAATCTAAAATTCAATTTATTTATATAACTATCTGTTGATTCCAAATTTTAACAACTTGGAGTTATATTCAACTATTTTGGAGTTAATTTTAATTATTTAGTGTTTATAAATCTAAGACTTTATATTTTTAAGATTTATAAATATATTAAAGAACGACATTTTAAATAACTTACTGATCCATTATTTTCCCAAATTTGTAAGCCTTCGGATATAACCTTGAATTTTAAATATTATAATTTATACGATTTGTAAATGTGCTGTCATTTGAGGATTGCAGACAAGAGAACATTAATATCTTGTAATAGATTTAAAAGAGGATGTCTTGTCATTCATTTTCTTTATCTTATTTGAGTTCAAGATCTTTCTAACAATTCAAACGAATGAAATGAGAGGGCGAAAAGTTTTTGGGCTAAAATTATCGGTCACTAATAGCAACTTACTTTTATATAATACATAATTAATTCGATCAAAATGAGTTTAGGACCAGTTTTAACTTTTCAATTTTAAGCTTTAGGCTCTCTTTCTGGGGTTGAATTACTTTTTTGTGATACAGTATATACACATAATTATTTTGCAGTCTTGCGAAATAGAGGGTCAAAAATAGTTAGATGAGATTTCGCCAAATTATACCATCTTATGAACCTTCAAATTATCTCCTTATCTAAGGAAGAATTGTTGAACTTAAAGTTTTCAATTTATAATAACACTGAGTGACCAAATTTTTCCTAACCTATTGTGAAATGAACTTTTTTGCGGTTTTAAGAATAATCAAAGTAATTATTTTATAGACTACAAACATTAGTAATTCAGTCAAAAAATATCAACTCTTTTTCCCTATTAATTAATATGAGAATAAATTGAAATTTTTGAATATTTGATAACACTATTTCATTATTTAATGACAGCGAGAATTATCAAACTTTTCAACTTATATTTTTTTTATTTTCAATAAGAACGATACAAAAATTGCAGAATAGATTTTAAATAATAAATAATTACAATACAGTGTCGGGAAATATTTAATTAATTTAAAATTAATTCGTAATCAAAGTTACGCTTTCACTGAATTCTGAATGGTCTGAAATGCAATAAAATTGAATTGAGTCAATTGTATTATAATAAGTGGTATATTTTCAAATAAATTAAGAATGAATAGTTTGTTATAATGATCATACATTCGATAAATGTCAACCACATTCATACATTTTTTTTAAAGTAACCCATATTTTGGAAAACATGTCAAAATTATTTTCCATCTGAACAACAATACAATTACATAAAGTTAGAATACATTCAAATATCAATACAATAATAATTCCACTATTGAAGGTTAAATTATAATGCCCATTCCCGTTCTGCCCGAACATTAATTAGATCAGTAGTAGATTATATGATCAAATAAATATAAGCTGATTCTCATCAAATGAGAAGTTTGTAATCAAATTCTACGTCAATATAATTTAGACTTGTTTTCGAAAAATGGGTTTCGAAGTCTGGACAAAAGAGTTCGAAAAATGAATCAACTTTTAATTTACATCAGCTTAAGCTTGAGCCAGAGCTTCATCGTTCTTGAGTTTTCATTATCAAGCTTATTTTTTAGAGTTGAAATTCAAAAATGAATTATTTGATATAGATTTTGGAAATTTTGATTGGCATAACTCAAATACAAAACTATTTAAATTTATTAGTAATTCAAATAAGTAATGAAAGAATTAAAGCAGTATAAGTTATCATTGATAGTTCTTCAGATATGAAAATTCACATTTATATTACACAACAATATTTTGTTAGATTTCATCACATTATACTAATTGAAATGAATGAGAGTTCAGATCAATAAAAAATGACACATTGATTGTGGGCTATAATAAGTAAACAAATCATAATTTAGAACTTCCGACACGAGTCATCTCAAAATATCTCAACAATAATGCTATAATTTATTAGAGCCAGAGATTGAGCCCTGAATAAGATTGAAGAAAATGTGATAATATTGTAATTTTAATGATATATTTACAAGTATTTGAAGTTTTTGTGATTGATTTAAAAATATTGTTTATTGAAATGCTGAAAAGAATCTGTAAAAGAATAATTTGGGGCTTCAGTTACTTTTATTAACGTTCTCTTAAATTTACTAAATTTTCTCTAAATAAATGAATTTAATTTTACTTTTATTTACTTTAATTACTTTTACTAAAATAAATTATCAATTTTATTGGACAAATTAAAATCTTATATATTAATTAAGAATATTTGTCGTAAAATCAATAAAATTCTATAATCTTTATATCTGTATATTAATTTCAATCAATTGTTCCTTTTAATTTCATATTTCTAACTTCATATCACGTGATTTAAAATAAACTTTTATCAAATATAAACTGAAAGTCACTAGAAAGAATCTCGTATTGTTATATCAAATCTCAAGAAAATAGGTTTGATTTCGAACTCTATCTCTCTAACTGGTATATTGTAACTTATACGGGGTCTGCCAAAATGATTGCCCCCTTGAAGCAAAAACGATAATAGATAGAGCGAAACCAATTTCATATTTGGATTCTACGTAAAAAAATACATATAAATTGAGAATTGCAATCATCTAGCTTGAACATATAGCCAGCAAATTGGATTAGTCTCAATTATTTTTGATCTATTCTTCCATACATGAAGTCTGATAAAATATTTCTGCTGCGAAGATTTCAACTGATATGTTAGAGATCTTAATTTTTTTTATATTAAACATTATAAAAAATTTATTCCAATCATCGGTTCGTCCTTGTTTGTCATATCCAAAATTTTAAAACCTTTTTCATTATCTGCCTTTAAACTTTTGAATGAATTCACGCAAAATTCTAAGCTCAAAAATATTTTCGTAAAACTTTTTTAAGATAATTTTATATAAAAAATTCAAATATTTGATCCATTTGTTCGTGTAGATAAGGATTTTAGCTGTGTAATTTTTTATCCCAAAATTAAAGCATAAATAAAAAATATTGAGAATAATCCAGTTTTCTTGCTATAAATTTGAGCTAGGTGATTGCAATGTTCAATTTACATGTATTTTTTTACGTAGAATTCGAATATGAAATCGGTTTCTCTCTATCTATTATCGTTTTTTGTCCAAGGGGCAATCATTTTGGCAGACCCCGTACATCATTAGTATATATAATTTCTTAAAATTTCGTGTTGTTATTCAGTACAATATCATATAATAGTTCTATTAAGTAGTTTGAGTTGTAAATCTCATGAATAGAGTCTAAAATATTGTCATCATTTAAATTAAAATATCTTAATTTGATACTAGTATTACATTCAATTTTAAATTCAGCTTCGATAAAAATTTGATGAATTCGATATGAATTAAAATGTGAATTTTCAAAAGCTAAAGTTTTATTTATGATTTAAAGTAAAAGTATAAGCAAATTAAAAATCACTGAAAACGAATTTAAGAGCGAGTAAAATGAAATTGAAAGTCAAAAAGTACAGTAAAATTAAAAGAAAGTAAAATGAAAATCTCTCACATCGAAAGCAAAAGAAAAGTAAAGCGAAAAACATATAATCAAAATAACACAAAAGTTAATAAATTTATTGCCTCAAACGCGACATTTATTCATAAAAATTTTTTTAATTATTGAATAATCATTGAACAAAATCAAATAAAATCACTGAAATTAAGAATTATTTTCTTTTTGAAGGAACCTTTTGAAAAGCAATTAAACTATCCCTTCAACCAATAGCCAGAAATGTAATAATGACTGCTGAATGTTTGGATTAATTGAATTTTATTGAAATTTATTTTAAAATGCGTGAAAAATTTACTTTAAAGTAGATGTTTCGGCAATTTTATGAGATTTTATAAAGTGTTTATTTTGTAAATTACATTATTTTTAGAAAAAATAATTTTCTCGAAATATTACAGTTCAAGTTTTCAACTATGAACTCAAGAATTCAAATAATTATAAAAGTTTTAAAGATTAATATTTCAAATGCTTATCACAACCAGAAGTGAATATTGGAACAAAATTCCATGAATAAGCAAGATTTGCATTACAAAAGATAGAATAATCAAATAGTAATTTATTTTTAACCTTAGTTCCGAATCTGTTTCTATTTAACCGCTTCATTCGTTTAAAAACATTTTAATAGCTCATTAAAAGCTATAAATCTGTTCAATGAATCTCTAAAATGCACTAAACGTTAAGTCATTACTTTTTATGGGAAAATTAATTTTTAAATGTGAAGTAAATCTTAGAAATATCCGTAAAACAGATTGACCCTTAATTAGAAAAATTGGCGATATATTAAATTTTATGATCATTTGTTTTTTCCTTAAATCCGTTTAATTGAAAAAAGATATTTTTAGAAAAATTTAAACCATAAAATTAAACTTTTAACGAATGAATTTATCCTTCGAATATCTGATAGTGGCCTAAGAAAATAATGTTTAAGATATTCGCGAAATTATAATGATGATAATTCACCAAATAAACTATCAATTAATAGAAATGCATATTAACTTATGCGCACTTTTTCTGAAATCTAAAAGTTGATTAAATATTAACTTTTTAAAAGTTCATCTAAAATGATAATTGAATATCTTATTATTTATACCATTTCGTTGACCTCTTTAATTGACCAGAAAGTTCAAAATTTCAAATATTTAACGATAAGAGAATATTATTTAGTCATAATTTACGAGTTTTAATGAATTAATCCGTAGCTTTTGGAATCGAATTTTGAAGAAACACTGAATCAAATTGTATAATTTCTTTTTATAAATAACATCCAAAATTTATATGTAATTAAAAATTAATTTTTCAATAAATAATAATTCTATGCGTTAATGAAAATATCAAACCAAAAATATTCTTCACAAAGTTTATTATTCAAGACACGAAATAATAATAATGAGAATTGTAATTATTTGGTATGAAATTCAAATTTATTCAACTAATCTTATGAGAAAGTAGTTTTGAAAATATTGTGTAAGTGACTTACAGTCTAATGAACTTAAGTTAACGCCGAATGGGTTAAGAAACTAAATGGAAAGCAGAATAAGCAAAAGAAAATGTGAAATTTTCAATGTCAGACAGAATAGAGACAAAGCAAGCTCTCAGGTATGAGGTTTTTGAGAGGTGACTGCACTCGGAATGTACTTCTGTTACACTAATCTTCATATCTAATGCAGGTCTTGGACTACAAGAACAACTCTGGAAGAACTTGTTTTCGAGAAAGTTTTTGTTTAGTATTATATAATATATACGATTAACATAAATGATAACTCGTTTGTAATACATTTCAAGTGAATTCAAGTTTATCTCCTTTTTCTAATTTAAATAATATTCATAATAATGGCTATTAAAGTGCATCAGAAGATAGTTCTGCCAACTCTTTGAAGGGCAAAAAACCAGATCTCTTGTTAATTAATTATTTTAGAAAAGTATTTAAAGAGCATTTCATTCTAAGTTAGTATTCAATCAGTTTTGATCATCAGCTGAACTTTCAATTTTATAAGTTTTCAACTTTCAATCTTTTATAAACCTTTACAATGAATAAGTTTGTAGCTGTTCTTGGATTTTGTCTTCTAGTACTTATCGCTTTCGCTGAAAGTGGTACTAAAGGTGGTGATGGACGTAAAGGCGGAGGAATTCTCGGAGGATTGAAAGGAGGAACTAAAGGTTTTTATTTATATTTAATAAAACTTATTTTCTGATCTTTTTGTCTGTTTTGATCTTTTTAAATAACTCATTCAAAATGTAAAAAAATCGAATTTAAACTTTGAAAAGATATTTTTCATCGATAATTCTTTTTTCCGAGTGATGAAAAGTGTTAAACAAAACCCTGAAATATTATTATCTAAACATCGATTTATATACTTTGCTTTCTTACGAACTTTCTTTTAATTCAATTCAATCTATAAAAACATTCATATCTAAGACATATTCATAAGATTTGCATTATTTTCAATTATAGGAGGCGTCGCTGGACTCAAAGGAGGTTCGACTGGAGGTGAGATATTTTTCAATAAAAAATTAATAAAATGATTGCATTTGATTATTAATAATATTTAACCATTGAATCTATTTAAAGGTTTATTGGGCGGAACCAAAGGTTTAGTTCAACAAAGAGAAGAACAGGTACAACAACAGAGATGGCCCGTAAAAGGTATTGTCCAACAAAGAGTTGAAAGTCAAGTACAAGAAAGAGAGAGACCTCTCGTTCAACAGAGAGTTGAGACAATTCAACAGGAGAGGTGGCAAACAAAAGGTGCTGTTCAACAGAGAGAAGAACAACTTCAAGAACGTAAAGGAGTTCAGCAAAGAGTTGAACAACAGGAACAATTACAAGTACAACAAGAGAGATGGGGTAAAAAGACTCCATCTGTTCAACAAAGAGAAGAATCAAACTTAGGAAATGTTAAACAACTGGTGGAAACCGCAAATGTTAGACAAGTCGATAGTATTGTTGATGGAGGAGATAGTGGTTGGGATTAAATATTATGGGCATTCAAAAAGATTACCGACAACTCTGAAAACTGAAAATTAACGCTAATTTTATTCAATAGATTCTACAGTTCATAAAAAACACTTTTTTACACAATAATTCAATCGTGATTTTGTTCAGACATAATATTTATAACTTATTTATAATTTATTTATTTTTGAAACAAAATTAATTGAACAAAATATAATAAAAAATAAGATCATTTTTGCATTTATTTAGTTCTTTCATTGATTATTTTGACGAAAGGTTTCATTTTTCACACATTCGAATAATCTATTTATCAATATTTAAAATTAACTGAATTTTAATTTGAAAAGTTTGAATAAAAAGTCAAAAATGGGTTTTCTGTGAATGAATTTGAACTAAAGTTGAATTATAAAAGTTTTTCTCCTAATACTGACTCACGAGACACAAATGCAAAGCACTATCAAAGTAAAACATACTAAAACTACAGGCACTAATACTTAGTTCGCGCAGCCTCCTTCCTTAATCCTAAGGTGTTATAAGTTTGTGTGCGAACGGCTAAGGAGTCCTTAAAGTCTTCCCTAAGGAAGGAAAAATTTTTGACACCTTAAGAT
>JAQFXV010001172.1:0-14893 GCA_034694065.1 Camisia spinifer
ACTAGCTAATAGAAAATAGTTAAATTGAAGGACAAAAGCGTCCCTCATCCACCTCTTGGAGGACGCAGGACATAATTTCTGATTTGCAGGATAGTCCTGCACAATGCGGGACACCTGGTCACCCTACCCTTATGATAAAAACTTTAATAGATAGTAAATATCAGAATAGAATTTCGTTTTTTCTTTTCAAATTATTGATTTTACATTTATATTTATATTCTTTTAGAATAAATCGATAAAGTATTTATATCCTTGACATTGAGCTACTTTCTCACGATATACAGCAATTAAAAATTGAAAAAATAGATAAATTCAAAAATAACATTTACATAAAGCAGTAGTTTTATTCCACATAATATTGAAAGTAAAACATTAGTTAAAATATTAATATGTTTAATACTGTTTATGTTATGCTAAAGAAATAAGTCTTAGATATAAATAACATGGGTTTAGACGTAAAACGCTTTATCAGTGAAATAGATGAAGAATTTTATTGCCCGATATGTCAGGACATTATTTTGGGACCGATCGCTTCCTATTGTGAACATGTCTTCTGTAATTTTTGTATTCATGAATGGCTTCTAAAGAGCAATACATGTCCTGTCGATAGAAGTTTTTTGAATCCTTCTCAATTGACTCAAACCTCGAGATATTTTCAAAAACACTATTCAATGCTTTTAATGAAATGTGATTTTAGATCCAATGGATGTCAAACTCTATGTAAAATTGAAGAATTCGAAGGCCATAAAATTAAATGTGAATTTAATCCAAATGCAAAACGCGAATATATTATAAGATATAATGGCCTTATGAATCAAACTGAATCTCAAACAAATAATTGTAAACAATATCTCAATACTATTATTCATAAGAATCACACTCTGTTGAAATCATTGAAATACAAAATCAAACGAAGAAACGGTAATTATTGAAGTCTTATTAACTAAGTTCAGTTTATATTTGTTCTAAATTATTGATAAAAATAAGTAAATATTAAAGTTTAGAACCTTATAACATTATTACAACTTTGAGCAAAAGATAGATTTTTTATCATTTATGGTTTGTGAATAAAAATCTATTAGTAGTTTTTTCATAATGAGTTATCTGAATCATGGATTATTTTATGTAGCTAGTTTGGGCAGCCCATCAGAAAGCGTGAAGACCCATTAGTCCTGAAACTTATCACTCTATCAGATCCAACACATTATTCGAAATTTATTTAAAATTTCAATAGAGACTTTTTACCAAAATCTCAGATATCAATAAACTTACACACAATAATTTGCGGGAAAATAAGAGAATCGATAAAGAATCACCGTGCTCAAAACATGAAGGACCCTTTTTACCATAACGAATTATTTACCTATAAAATACACATTTTAAAATGGGATATATTTTTAACATGAAATATAGATTCAACACAAACTGCTACTCATATAACGCGTGTTCGTGTAATTCCTGATAATTCAAACACTGGCTCTAAATTTTTGAGTACCAATATCACAATGGGTTTGAACCAGAATCGTTTTATTGGTCAATTGGAGGAAGATTTTTTTTGTCAGATATGTCTTATGGTGATTGAAGATCCGATCGAAACTCAATGCGATCATATATTCTGTAATAAATGTATTAATGAATGGCTTCTTAACAACAATACATGTCCTGTCGATAGAAGTTTTTTAATTCCTTCTCAATTGACTCAATGCTCGAGATATTTCCGAAAACATTATTCAATGCTTGAACTGAAATGTTATTTTGAATACAATGGATGTCAAACTATCTGTAAAATTGAAGATTTGAAGAAACATCAAAATGAATGTGAATTCAATTCAAACGGAAAGAATTTTTTTAATGGATTTTGTGCTTTGATTACTGAAACTGAAGAACAAACTCATGATTGCATTCGATATCTCAAGAATATTATCGATGAAAAAAATGAAGAATTGGAATCATTAAGAGCTATAATCAAAGGAAGAAAAAGTAAAATTAGAGTTTTTTCATTTAAATGAATGTTGTATTGACTCGAATTTATAATCAGTTCGTTTTTTTCAAAACTGATAATTTTTAAATTTGAAACAGATATCAATTTTAGACACAAACTGGCGGACATTTAATCTAAAACGAAGACTCTAAAGATGAATCATATGAAACATTCAGTCTATCCTTGAATTGAATTTTTCCTATTCATAAAAATAATCATATATCATGATAAAGATGTAAACAAGATCATTATGCGAAAACTTATGAGGATATCGTTTACTCTTAATAAGACTCAGTTACTGAAAACCAGTTTTATAAATAAAAGTTTGTAAACAAGTGTTTAAACCTAAATATTATTTTAGTTTTTATTATCAATATATGTTTAAACTTAATTAATTAATTAAAATGGATAACAGAAAGAAATTGCGCTCAATATTTCAAAAACATGGAATCATAATTATTTAAATGTTTAAATAGAGAACAAATTGATAATTTATCATAATTACTTCATAAATTGGTCGTTTTCTGTATTTTATTTTATTCGAAATTTTAGTTTAAATTAAGTTTTCAATTAGTGATAAGCATAAACCTCTATCGCGTAAAGACTTTATTCCAATTGGGTATTTATTTCTCATAATTATTAACAGAATAATAAGATATCGAACTCAATTATTATTATATCTTTGCAAACGTCGTTTTTCTATTCAAAATATTGATCTTAACTTTTCTCCTTAAAATATTTTATATTAAATATTTTCTTCTCTTCGAATGAATAAATCGTTAAGAAGTTTATAACTTTATTGACATTGAGTTGCTTTCTCACGTTATAATGCAATTAATAGTTTAAAAAAAAGTCTTTTATTTCAAAAATTATTATTACACAAAATACTTCTATTAGATTAAAATTTATTCCAATTCTGCAAAATATTACTTGAAATGTTTATATGTTTAATTCTGTTTTCTGTTGTGCAAAAGGAATAAGTCTTAGATATAAATAATATGGGTTTAGACGTAAAACGCTTTATCGGTGAAATAGAAGAAGAATTCTATTGCTCGATATGTAAAGACATTATTGCGGATCCGATCGGTTCCTATTGTGGACATGTTTTTTGTACTCTATGTATTGACATATGGCTTATGAAGAGCAATACATGTCCTGTTGATAGAAGTTTTTTAGTTCCTTCTCAATTGACTCAAAGCTCGAGATATTTCCGAAAACACTATTCAATGCTTGTCCTGAGATGTGATTTCGAATCCAAGGGATGTCGAACTCTTTGTAAAATTGAAGACTTAAAAATTCACAAATTTAAATGTGATTTCAACCCAAATCCTAATTACAGATTTGTTCAAAGATATGATCCTTTTATTAATAAAACTGAATCAAAAACTCATAATTGTATTAAATATGTTAAGTCTGTTGTCAATAAGAATCACACATTTTTGAAGTCATTGAAAGACAAAATCAAAAGAAGAAACGGTAATAATTGATGTTTTTTTAATTAAATTAATTCAGTATATTTTTGTTCTAAACTATTAATATTAATACAGTAAAAATAAGTAAATGTAAAAGTTTAGAGCCTTTTGATAACTGATCAAATTATAACATTTTTACATCTTTGAGCAAAAGATAGATTTTTATCACTTATGGTTTAAAAGTAAAAAACTAAGTTATTAGTAATTTTATTCATAATTGATTATTTGTGTAATGGATTATTTTCCAAAATAACAGCAGATAATTCACTGCACGGATCATAGAATTTGATAACCAAAAGTATTGAACCATTTACAATAACTTAATTTTACCAGTAATTTAAAATTATTGATATAAGATCAAATAAAAGATAACCTTTAACTTTTTAGTAAGTATACAGTTATGAAGGAAAATTTGGAAAAAGTTCACTTTCAATCAGTATTTTGAAAAATTTTCATGAATGCTCTTTCTATATTTTGAGCAATAAATTGAAAAAAGAAAGTTTAATATTTCAAACTTTTATTTGAACATTCAGTGCAATATTCAATTGAACACTACACAATTATTTGTCATAATTCATATTGTCTGTTTGCGTTTAAGTTTTTCAACTTTTTCAGTTTTTAATTTAGAAAATTTATTATTTGTTGATTGAAAGTTCAAAATATTAACTCTCTTTTTAACAAATTATTGCTCAAAATACAGATCAAACATTTATTAAAAACCTTTCATTTCATTCTAAATAGAAACTTACCCGCATTGATATGTAGGATATTATGGGGCATTGATAAAGAATCACATTGATCAAACCTGGTGGACCCATTTTTAACTAACTCGAATCACCCATTAAATATACTTTTTAAAATGTGATAATTTTTCAAATGAAAAACAGATTCAACACAAACTGGTGCTCATACAAGTGTAATGTCAGATAACACAGAGGATTGCTCTAAATTCAATACAAATTTCACAATGGGTTTGGACGTGAATCGTTTTATTGGTGAAGTAGAGGAAGATTTTCTATGCCAGATATGTCTTATGGTAATTGAAGATCCGATCACTACTCAATGCGATCATATATTCTGTAATAAATGTATTAATGAATGGCTTCTTAACAACAATACATGTCCTGTCGATAGAAACCTTTTAAGTGTTTCTCAATTGACACAAAGCTCAAGATATTTCCGAAAACACTATTCAATGCTCGAACTGAAATGTGATTTTGAATCCAATGGATGTAAAATTGTCTGTAAAATCAAGGACTTAAAGAGACATCAAAATGAATGTGAATTCAATCAAAACGGGAAATGTTTCAAAGGATGTAATGCTTTGATCACTAAAACTGAAGCACAAACTCATGATTGCATTCAATATCTCAAGACTATTATCTATGAGAAAAATGAAGAATTGGAGTCATTAAGAGCTATAATCGAAGGAAGAAAAAGTAAAAATAAAGTTTCAATTAATTTAATTCATGACTCGAAAACTATTCATTTATTTCTTTTCAAAAACTGATATTTTTTTTTAACATAAAACAGATATCAATTTTTGAAATTGAAGACACAAATTGGTGAACATGTAATGACTGATAAATCAAACGATTACTCTAATGTTTAATTAGGTGAAAAAATGGATCAATTACTATTTGGCTATTATTTTAATTTAGCGTTTGTGACAAAAACTATCATCTTTTACTGGATTATCTGTTTATTTTCAGTGTTATTCAATAGTTTTTAAACAGTTTGATGATATCAAAATCATTGTGAAAAACTCTTTACCAAATAGAATAATAGTTTTTATTCGTATTAATCAAACAATTATTTTCAAACTAAATATTATTGTTAATTTTTATTAATCAAGAAATTTTTGATATAATCATTTATAAAAGCAGTTTATATCATAACTCACGTTAAGCTATACCTTTACAAGAATTTATTATTCAAGAAAAATATTTGGAATTGAAGTTTATTTATCTCAAAATATTTACTTTCAAGTAATTGTCAAATACTTTTCTCATTTCTTGCAATTATTTTCAATTATTAGATGAAAGCGTAATAATTCTTTGAATCATTATTGTATTGAAGATGTATTAGAAATGTTCATTTATTATTTGCATGCATTGATTGTTCAAAATATCAATAAAAATATATCAATAAAATTTTTTATTGAATAAAAATAAATTTACTGCTCTATCGAAAAATGATGGAAAAACTGATTCTAATAATGCTAATTCTTTGGGAATTGGTATATAGATAACGCACTTGATTTCCTTTCTCATACAGAAAATAGAAAAAAGTGAATCACAATTTGAATTATGACTCAATTTTTTCAAATTTAAAATATTGATTTTTCATTTTCACAATAAAATATTTTATATTTCATCTCTTCGTATAAAGAAATCGATAAGAACTTTATTGTGATTAATTGAACAAAATATGACAGAAATAGTTTTCGGTCTCAAATTTTCATATTCAATTATATCTAAGAAATGAGAATTCTATATAAATAATTTTTATAAATTTTGGCTGAAATTTTTGAAAAGAATAACTTTGAATATTTGTTGACGATCTTTGATTCTTTGAAAAAAATATTTTATTAATTATAAAAATCTATTTTAGTTTGAAAATTTGAATTCACTTTTGAAAAATAATTAAAAATTGATAACTTTCCGACACAAAAACTAAACTATGATTTAATCCTCAAAAGTTTAAGTTCAAAAAACATGAAACAATTATAATCAATCATAATTCACCGAAAGCTAAGTTGAATCGTATTCTCATAATTATTAACAGAATAATAAGATCTTAAACTCAATTAATATTATATCTTTGCAAACGTCGTTTATTTATATCAAAAATATTGATTTTAAAATTTCACTGTAAAATATTTTTTATTTCTTTTCTTCAAATGAATAAATCGATAAGAACTTTATATCAATGAAAAAAATATATCATCATTGGAATAGAGCCACTTTCTCACGATATACCAGTGATTAAAGTCTGAAAAAATAGTACTATTTTCCTGTTTTGTAAAGTTTTGGCATCAAATAAATTTTTTTTAAAAATTATGAGTAAAAGAAATCTGGTATTTCATAAACCTCGTTGGGTATCAGGAGTGAAACCTAAATCATTGAATCTATTTTCAAGAGCTAAATGCTTAAATTCATTTTTGGGTTCATTTTCAACAGTCAAACCCCAGAAGTTTAAGCCATTAGACTTGTATGCATTCAAAAACCTAAAAATGCATCATAAGTTAGTTACAAATGATAGACAGATTTTTAATTTCGTTCAGGCGATATATTAATAATTTTTTGTACAGGGTATAAAATGGAAAGGCTTCACATAAATTTAATTTCACAATACGAACTTGATAAAATAATTGGCCCAAATTTGATGATATTTGCCTCCGGGCTCCCCGATAAGTACGTCTCCCTTTCCAAATGTTTGTGTAGATTTCATCCAAGCCCGAGGACTACACGGACTCGCAAAATGTTTCAATTTATGAGTGCTCATTTTTTCAGCTAATTTAAAAATTGAATCTGAAAGAAATTCCAGAAATTTAAATATTCAATTAAGTAGAGTTCAAGCAGTGTGGGACACACTCAGCGCTCAGTCTCGGGGCTTTGAGTATTTTATGCTCCTTATTCTCCAGTTCAAGTTCAAAATAATTTCAGCGCTCGAGCTCAGGCTCGGGATATTGAGCGTTTAGAATGTTGATTTAAAGAATGCAAGGGTATTTTTTATATTCAGCATTATTTAACTCTGTTTTCTCAAAAAATTCATATATTATTTTTTTGAAGCAAAATTTTTATCACTTTTTCGAATTAGGTGTTTTCAAAAGATTGATAATTTTGATTGCAGATTTTTTTGCAACTTTTTTTGTTCAACTTTCTTAATTTTTAAATTTTTTAACTACAGTACAAAATTCAAATTGAAAGTTAAGCGCTTATGCTCGAGAATCATAAAAGCTCGAGCTATGACCACCACTTACTTTAATAAACCTACTTTATAGAGTATATCCTCATCAGTTAAACTAAAATAATTCAAATCGTCATCATTAGGCTCGTCGTCATAACTATAAGGTCTGGTCGAGAAATCACTTCCAGCGATCGGAACCCTAGAGATTGTGTATTCAATACCATTTTTAGAGAAATAATTCTCTATGACATGTGTTTGCATTGATTCTGGAAGACTTTTAATGTTGATTCAGGTGGAATCAGTGAACGCACCGCCAAAACCAATAATCTGATATTTTACAGTTCTATCGATTGTAATCGTTTGTGATTTATCGCTGTGTTGGACATGAGCTGAGCCAAATTTAATTACACTCTCTTTAAATCTGTCACTTTTACTCGATTCCACTAATGTTATGAAACCTTTGGCTGTCTTTTTAAGTGGTGGAAAATCATCACAATATGTACTATTACAAACACAAACTGCAGCTTCATTTCCATAATCTCTATGAATGCATGATCTGTGAGCTGCCAATGCTTAAGATAAATATAAAACAAACTAAATTTAAATGTTTATCAAGTGAGTGAAAGCAGATTCAAAAGTAAAATCCATTTTTAAACATCCCTAGAAAAGTTAGACCCCAAATTCACTTAGGGACAGCTTTCAAACATAGGTTATAATAAAATAGATTGAATGCGATTTATTTAATTATTAATCTAGTCTAATATATCGATAAATAAATTTTTAGAAATATTCTACAAAAATTAATATTCTTTTTAAGAATGTTTTATGTATTGTTGTATCAAACTTGAATCTGTTTTTACAGTACCTGCAAGTTAACCTTGCAGTTAAACTGAAAAGACTTATCAAAATTTGAATCTAATAAAAACTTTTACTAATCAATATTCAAAATAAATACTCCATGAGTTTTTATTAGATTCAAATTTTGATGAAGACTTATAAAAAATGATGAGAAGTCTCATCAAAATGACTATTGAGTTAAACTGCAAGGTTTACTTGCAGGTACTGTAAATACTGATTTCAGTGATAATTTCTTACCATATAATACTAAATTCAATAAAATCAATGGGCTTTCCAACATTATGTTCAAAACTAAGTTTAACCTTTTAGAAAATATTTATAAATTAAAACTGATATTTTATGGATAATAAATATTTATAATACTACTAGTATAAGGTTTTGTTTGGAAAATATTAAAACTGTTTATTATTTTAAGTTAATATAACCATCACATACTGTTAGAAATTCACATAAAAAGTTAATTATTTCGAAAAGACAGAGATATCTTGAGATAACTATGAGAATAGCCACAGAAAAATTTAGATTAAATACCCATAGTTCTGATATTGAATTTGGAGCAAAGCTTAACATAAGGGAATAGAAATGTCAAAAAAACTTTTTTTTCTTTCTATAATATATAGTTTTCTGAATTCAAGAAGTTTATAAAATATTTGGTTATCACTTTTTTAAAATTGAAAAGACATGGGTCTATTTTATATCATACTATATGCAAAAATACCTACTCATTTCTTTACTTGTTTGTCAAAAATTCGTTAGTTTTTCAAAATTCTTTTAGTCACTGATTTTTGAAACAAATCATAATATGAATGGTTTCCAAATGTTTTCATAATTGTTTCGCTTCAAAGAATGAGTTTTTGATGTTAGGTTCAATATTTACTTAATTCGTGACATTCTCTGGAGAATACAGGGAATATTTTATATGGTTCAGCCCAGGGTTAGCCAATGGCACTTTCGGTCTGGGCGGGAGGGGAAGTTTGAAATTTTCACCAAAAATAAGCAAAAAAGATTCTCAGCTTACAAAAATCTCAGGGGAGGTTATTATTAGTGTGTTTACAAACCTCAAAGGGGGTGTTTTTCCAAAATTTTCTTAGGGGGGATTTTTTCGAAAGTGACAGGGAAGGGTGTAGCCCCTATACCCTCCCCTTAGGCTAGTTAAGGTTAAGCCATCAATGACTGAATCATTAATTAATATATCCAGAAAATACTTGGCTTTTGTCTTACATCTAATCGATTTTTTGTGGCTTTTAATTATCTTATATTCATATTCAAATAAAACTTTATTTATATAAAATATAACAAACACAATAAGCATAATTCATTCGAAAAAAGACTATATGATAAATAAATCACTTTTTTGTTGACATTCCATATTTTCAATTTATTTGTTGAATGCTTGCTATAAAGAAACTGAAAAAATTCTAAAATTGAGTGATGTTAACAGCGAAAAACATATCAAATAAAGTGCTCAATTTTCTACGAAAACAGTGAAGAAACTTATTTGCAAATAAATCAATAGTAAATGTTATTTTATTTTAATAAAACTTTATTCCCTTATTTCATCTATGTTTAAACTCGAAGAAAATATATTTTCAAATGAATATGAATGATAACCAAGAGAGCTAAAAGTTAATTTTGGTTAAGTACCTTGTAACTTAAATTTTGGAACATTATTTCAAAAATGAATTATATTAATTTCACTCGGATTGTTTTATTGATTCTCTGCATTAAATTTAACGAATACTTTGTATTCGGTTTCAAGTAAGTCATGCTGAAATTTTTTGATTAAAAAATCATTTCTGGCTCAATAAATCAATTTTATCGGAAAAAGTCACTATTAAAAAAATATTCAAAGAATCTGTTAAATTTCATAAAAATCAATGAATGCGGATTAAGCCCAAATTTTAGCTCATTTCAATTCAACAAGTTATTATAGAATATTCTAGAACTCTAAGCTGAACATTTCCAACAATCGATAATTTCATTTTAATGAATTTACTTTTGTGGATATTTTAATTGAAGTTAAAATATTTATTTCTACGATAAAGAGAAAACGACAAATTCTTTGAAAATAGAACTAAAAATAATCCAAATATATTTTAATTTTTAAGGTCCACCTGTGATCGTGAATGTTTCGATTTACATAAATGATATCACTTCTATTTCAGAGTCACAAATGGTAAATAGAATATGCATTGTTATTAAATGCTTTAAATGATAGAAATGCTTGAGCGTGTTTGCACTCGTAATTTGGCCCGGAAAGCCAGAATTTATCGAGTACAAGCCCACAAAAGTTTAAATTTTATCAAAGCTTGAATTTTTCAGTGCAAAGTCTATTTGTTTCTATCTATGTAAATTAGCTCCAATGAAGTTGATTAATGCTAAGTTATGTTAGTTTAAGTCATTTTGGGTCAAGTTAAGTTAGGTTAAAAGGATTCATTTTGTAAATCAGCTTAAATATTTTCGCGTTGAAAACTCATAGGTTGAAATTTCGTTCACTAAAATTTCTGCGCTGAAAATTCAGGTTTCAGAGTTCGCAAAACCACATAGTCAGTTCATATTTTAAAATTTTATATCAGTCATAATTTCATCTATGTATAGGCTCTTTAATTTGGATTAATAACTTTTAAAATATTCTAATAGTTCAAAAAAATTCCCGATCCGGTTTTAAATAAAATTTCAGTTTATAAATAAAAAGGGAACAAATTTCTTCGAGAAAGAGAGCTGAGAGTCTACTTCATTATGTTTAGCTTTAAAATATATATTCATTTGAAAACCTTTCTAAACACTAATCGAATTACAGGACTTCACTTCAAAATTTTATTTGCGTCACATGTGGTTGGATGAAAGGTTGGCCTTCAATTCATCAAACAATTTGAAAGAACTCATTGTTGGATCAGAAATGCTGGAGAGAATATGGGTTCCGGACACGTTCTTTTCTAATGAGAAAAGCGCATCAATTCATACGGTCACCAAACCTAACATTTTTCTACGAATCAGATCGAATGGTGAAGTTTTTACAAGTATAAGGTGTGGAAATATTTTAATTTGATGAATATATTGATAATATATTTAAAACAATAAATTATGAAAAAAGAATTCTTTAAATGAAACCGACCTGATAGACCCGGCCGACCCGAGTTGATTCGCAACTTCAAATTAAAGAATATCTGTCCGCTATTTAAAGTTTTCCCTCAATCAATCTTATATATAATTTTCTATAGCCCACTCATTAACAATCTCTCAAAAATATTTCCTTTTAACCCATTGTTACCCTTTTTATAAGAAATTTTTGGAATTTTCACAATTTTTAAACCATTATTGCGGACAGAGGGAGAGAGAGACTAACATCATTTTTTAGTAATATAGATTTTTTGTTAAAGATTCACAATGACTGCGAGCTGTCCAATGAATCTGCAGTACTTTCCGATGGATCGACAAATATGTGAACTCAAATTAGAAAGTTGTGAGTAATAAAAATGAAATAAAATTTTCAAAAAATTGCTATTTTAAACCATTCCTATTTTTTGTTCCAAGTATAAAGATCATTCGATTCTTATTTTTGTATCACGATAAAACCTCTCAAATAAAAATTATCGAAGATAAAACCACACAAAAAATATTCGTTTTCAATGATAATTGATCTATTTTTAAATTCATTTTTTGTAGTAATTTGATTTTAATAGAAAAGTAAAAGGGGTCAATTTCAAGCACGAATTTTCAAAAATTCGATGAAAAAAAGATAATACCAAGCACTTCTTCTGTGAAAATTTAAATAAAATATTTTGGGGAGAACAAAAATTAATTTTTGGATTTCTAAAATCTCGACGATGTGCAACTAAAGCACCTGCGAAATTATCTATCATTTTTGCAAACATAACTTCCAATGACTGCTATCATGAATCATTAATATAAAATAATATTTTTAACTTATTTAGATGGATATGAAAAGAATAGCATAATTTATGTCTGGAATGCAACAGATGGTTTCTTAATAGCAAAACAAATAGAATTGCCTCAGTTTAGAGTTATTGGAATCAGAACTTCAGCAAATTTCAAAGGTAAATAGATTTGGTAAAAAGAATTCTCATAAAAGAATATGAGAAAACTTAATCAGAAATATAATAATTGAGTTGAAAAAATTGATTAAGGCATTAATTCTCACCTGAAATGTGAGATATTATTCCAACGTTGGATCGGATATTATTTGGTTCAGGTCTACATTCCTGCTATTCTTATAGTCATTATCTCTTGGATACCATTCTTTCTCGACAGACATGACTCTCACTCAAAAGTAGCTCTCGGAGTGACAACTGTTTTAACAATAACAACACTCATTTCGAGCACAAACGAAAGGCTACCGAAGTTATCATACATTAAGTCAATCGATGTGTTTTTGGAGACATGTTTTCTGATGGTTTTCGCGTCACTTCTCGAATATGCTTTGGTCGGATATCTGTTGAAACGAATTTCTATCAGAAATTCGAGAAGAGAAGAACTGTTAAGCAGAAACTCTGGGTTTAAAACAATGATAAAATTGGACCCGATTTCTGATTCAGTTAATATATAAATCATTTAATTATATTTAAACTGAAAAATACCCTTTCTCTTATTTTGTTATTTTTCAGGTTGCATTTCAATTGTTTTTACTTCTGCTGAATTAATTCATTTTCAGTGCTTTTCAATCTGTTTCCTACATTCGAACCCATGAAAAATATTTATTTTCAATAATATAATTTTCCAATTTTTTGAACCAGAGTTCAGCTGAAATGACAGTTTGTGTCACAAAAACAGTCTGCAAAAACTTCAATAAAGGCAATGGAAAAATAGTTGGAAATAAACTCCGGGACAATTTGTTTGCTAATAATATTCAAAGATATGAATCGGAAGAGAAGTTATTTGGATTGAGAGTCAGTGATCTCGATAAGTATTCGTGTTTTGCATTTCCATTTTGTTTCATTTGTTTCAATATATTTTATTGGATTTATTTTCTCAATATGTCTGATGTCTCGAAAGAAAATTTTATTTCTCTTGAATGAGAGACTTATTTATTATTCGATTTGAAGTTAATTTTGTCATAATTTATGTGTTTAATTAAAGTCGAAATATTTATTAAATCTTAGATTTTATTCATTATAATCTTATAATTAAAGAATTTTGTCAAATATTTACATAATCTTTGCTTAAGTTTAAGTGAACTAAAGTTATAAAAGTTTAGATTCCGAAAAAGATTAATATAAGAGAAGCGATGATAATGAGTGTTAGATCTGATCCACAAAGTTGAGATCCAGAAGATTTGGTAAAACAATCTTTAGGAATATGAACAGATTTGAGTTCAGGAAGCAATCGAGATAAAAATTTCTCAGAATACTTATCCCAATCCTTTTCACAATTGTCTCCTATCGTTTCTAATGTACGATTCTTTAATTGATTTGCTAAAAAGCAAACAATTCTTTCAGGAGTTTTTTCATTAAATAATTCAGAGCTTTTCATATCTTCAATAAAGTTTTTCGTGCATTTAAGCAATGAAGCAATTTTTCTTTTTGATGAGAATAAATTGATACCACAGTCCGTAATCGCCACAAAATTATCAATGACAGTAATCAAATCGAAACCATGTGATTCTCTTTGCAATTGTGTCAATACAATCAGCGAGAAAATCATTGTCAAATAAACTGAATTATTCATTGCATTGAATTTATTTTATTGTATATAATGTTGAATCAGTTGTGATGAATTTTCAATTAAATCAATTTTATTCATACAAAATTTTGATATCCTAATGACTTTCTAATGAATGAAAGACTTTCTTATCACTAATTTTCAATTGATTTTTGTCATAATTCATAGGTTTAATTAATTTAAAAGAAAGTAATTATTATCAATGGCTCGATATTATTAAAGTTCTCAAAGGCTTGAAAAACAAGAAAACAATCAAAATAAATGATGAAAATCAGATCAAAAAATTCATTCGAAAGCTAAAAATTATCTTATTATTAATTAAAATTTTAGTCACACTGCATGTGATGTTTTTGATTGCAATTTCAGCTACAGTATTGATTCTTTTTTATAAATTGGAAGATCTTCTTATTTATGGATTATTGAGTCAAATATTTTTTATGGGATTATTCAACGCTTTCTTCACAATATCATCATTTAGTTTTTTCTATTATTTTATTATTTGCAGTTATTTGAAAATGAGATTCAAAGTATTGAATAATAAAATATTGAATGAATTGAAAGCATTCATTCGAGTCAAACATGTCTCTCAATTCATAGAAGAACACAATTCTATCTGTAATGATATCTTACTTCACAATAAATTCTGGAAAAAATATTTTTTGGCACTTACTTATAATTTCATACCAATTAACTTAATTTTATTGCAACAGATTTTATTTGAAAAGTTACTTTTTGTATTTTTTGTTTTGGGTATTATTCTGTCAATAGTATGGTTATCGACACATTTCACGATTAACTCTATCACTGCTTCTATTAATAAAGAATCTTCGATATCGCATAATATCTTAATTAAACTTCATTTCGCAATAAATTCTAAAATCTCATTGAAGAACAAAATAAAAGTTTGTTATTGATATTTTTCCAATAACTCAATGATTTCATTAATTTTCTACTTTTTTTTAAGTTATTGAATACTATGGAAAGAGTTGGA
>JAQFXV010001173.1:0-14891 GCA_034694065.1 Camisia spinifer
GCTAAAAAATTCTTATAAGACTTTTTGATATTTTGAGGCTTCAAAAAAGTACTTTTTGAGCTATACGGCTCATATGTTGTATTAATCTAACAATTTCATTATTATAATCCCACGCAAGACTATGCAATATTAAATATCTTTGCGCTTCCAAACAGTGCTTATCGAGAGCTAATGCACGAAATGCTGTGTCCACCACTTGATCCCAATCTTTGAGACACGCCTGAAGTTTCATTTTCTCGATCAATGCCGGCAAAAATCTTGGATACAATACAATCGCTTGATTCAACTGTTCAACACCTGATAGAAAAGAATTATTTTTCTCGAGAACTTTGGCTTTTCCTAGAATTACTTCCGGATCATTACTAATGAACATTTGAAATATAATAAAATGAATTTGCGTTAATTGAAAGTTAAGCCTTTGAAGCATACGATTTTGATGATATATCGAAATAGTTCATAGCAGAGTGATTCAAAGCACTTATTTCTTTATCATTACCAGAAAGCACTTCAAGCCATCCTTTCAGTATTAGACCCTTATTCAAAATCACAAATCAAATATAGAATCAAACCTAAAAAAGCTCTTTCAATACTTCTTTGAAAGTGGGAGACATCTTAATCATACGATCTATATATTCTTTAGCTTTATCCAGTCTTCCGGACAGGAGAAGGAATAAACCCGCAAAATATAGGGCCTTATTTTGAAAAAACAATATCTCTTAATTTGACTTTTTATAAAGTTTATTCTTATAATTTTTTACCGTTTCAGTGGACTGTTTTCGGGTTTCTCTTAGTTTATTCTCAAGTTGAGCGACAGCTTCTTTGTCTATATTCAGATGATTTTAATTAGAAATTACATTAAAACAAAGTTTTGTTACTCACCAATCACTTGACATTTTCGATGTGCATAAATCAATGCAAGTAAAGCTGCAATCAATAGGTCTCGATTCGACTGGCATTGATCCAGTTCTCTAATGCTTTCTTGCACTCGACCTTTAGTTTTATATTAGTGTTTATTTACTATAAATAAGTTGAACCTTAAAATATTAATGTATTATTCAATTATACCTTCAAAAGCCAATGATATTCCATAGTAGAACCGATACTGTTGTTCTCCTAGAGTTTGATATAAGAAAGAATAAAATATTTCTTAAACAACCATAGTTTGATACCTGGATACATTCGTATCCCTTCGAGAGCACTTGAAGCCATACTTCTAAACATTCTATTGAGGCAATAATAATGTATTGTACCCTTTCATCAAATAAAGTTAAAACTTAAAACTTTCAATTGATTCTCTATCGAATACAGACAAATTTGACAAATTTGAAGATTCACTTACTCTCAACACAATTTCATTGATATTATCTCCTCCTGACATATTTCAATTTGGTCAATAGAAAAAGATTTTAGATTTCGCTTTCAAATTATTCGAAGACTCGAGTTTTGGTATATTATCAAGAATAATATTTTTTACAAACCATAACAAACATGCTCCTTAGCAACACAACAACAGGTCTTTATTCAATAATAATTATCTAATAGTTGACAACAAATTCTATAATAGAATAATTTTGCTTCATAGAAGTTCTGCTTTTGTTTTGTAAACATTTTTTTATCCATTTTTCATAAAAATCAATAGTTTTCAGTTATCAAAGAGTAAATCAGGGGAAAAAGTGGAAAAATAACTCATTGATAGTCTTTTCATAGATTAAACATAAATCGCATCGAAAATCGAATTTAATTAGTTTTTCAAACAGACATTTTTAACTGATGAATAGTTTGATGAAAAGTTAGCTGAAAGTAAAATATATAATTTTTCAATTCTTTTTTTGACCAATAGTTTAACAAACTTTATTTGATGGTATGTTATGAGGGCAAAAAATGAAACTTTTCGTTAAAATGCTCATTGAATATTAGTTAGAAAATTTTCAAAAGTAGACGAATTGTAAAAACAAAAAGAAATTTATTGGAATCATTCGATAGTTTTTCGATAGAAAATGTAATTTTCATGAGATGTTATCTTTTTACTCAAAATCACTGTTCATATATAATAATGTACTTCACGATTACGTTTGTATTTATTGATTAACAATGCGTAGGCATAAAAAGTGAAGCATTTTTACAAAAGTATTCATTAAAAGACATCATAAACGTTATGTTACATTGATTTTTACACGTTATACAAAATATAAGATTGACTTGAATTGCAAAAAACAATAATTTACATCATATGTGCCTTTAATACTCTGTCAGGATTTTAAAATGGGAAAAGTTTTATCATTATTGACTCAAACATTCTCAAGACCGATAAGTGAAAGAGAAAGTCTATTCAAAGCTATAGAAGATAATGACTGCAAAACGCTGGAAGAGTTGGTACGAATGGGAGCGGATGTATCAGTACTTAATGATGAAGGTTTCACTTTATTACATTATGCAGCAGAATTGGGTCACGAAGAATGCGTCTCTATATTACTTTACTATAATTCAGTAGATGTTAATGCGAGAGATAATACAGAAACACCTTTAGGTCCTTTTCAGACCACAGCCTTGCACTTGGCAGCAGCTGAGGGCTGGCCTCGTATAGTGGCTTCACTTTTAGACTATGGCGCAGATTGTAATGCTATTACGATAACTGGGTGGACACCTTTGCACTATTTAATTATCAGTGAAAAAATAACCACTGGAAAGTTAGAGTCACTCGCGATACTGATAGCATCGGGCGCTGATGTCAATAGAAGGGATTGTGACGGCAATCTACCAATTGATACCGCAATACTTTATGGTCATTACGAAGTCACACTTGTTCTTCTAAATAGTGGTGTCGATTTATCCAGTCTTGAGTCTATTGATCCCAACCTATTAGAAAAAGATGAAGTTTATGAGTGTGTTCAGCTATGCCTTAATGCCGGATGTTTTAAAGTTATTGAAAAATATGATGTTATCAAATATATGATTCAAGGCTCAAAAATTAATGAACAAACATTATGTTTATTAGAAAAAATAGACCAACTTCTCGCCCATATCACCCAAGTCAAGAGTTTAAAGTATTTGACCAGAATTGCTATTCGTAAATGTTTGTCAAGTTATAATTTGTCTTTTATTATTGATAAGTTAGCTCTACCTCATTGTCTACAACGGTATTTATTATTACTTACGGACGAATCCTTATGAATTTCTTTTAATAAAGTTTAATTCAAAAAACTTTTCAATTAAGTTAATTAAATCGAAGGAACTGTTATCAAATACAAGTATATTCAAGAATTCTTGAATTTGGAGGTAAAAAATGCCGGTTTTCGAGCAATTAATGTTTGAAATATTTGGAATATCTTACAGAAAAGTAAATGATATAAAAATGCATTTATTGGGAATATTTTATGATGTCTTTTAACCTTATTATTTGGACATTTCAACTATGGTAACTTTTACCGATAAATAATATTGGTCATAATATACCTATTAGTTATCTATAGATAAGTTGATCAATTTTTTCCACATTCGAGTTAAAGTATTTTTTCATTCAAATCAATTTATTGAAATTTTTTATATTCAACGAAATTTTTCAAAACAAAATGTCATTCAAAGTTTAATTAACTTTTTCTAGACATTGAGAATTCGCAGTTCAAGTTAATTAATCCAAAAAGATGGGCAATTGAATGCATTGCATCAAAAGACCCAATATATAAGTATTTCAATATAACAGATACGCCTTTATTGCTCAGCAATGCTTTATCAGTACCTCATATCAGACCGGAGTTCGCGGCGAACTTCGATTTCAATGTAATGTAAAGCAAATAAATATCACAAAAACTAAACATCTGTTAGTCATACTTTTTTGTACTCGAACTCCACTTTTGAACATATGATAATGTGTTGAAAAAGTACTGAATCATCGAATGAGTTAAGAAGACTTTAAACATAAACCTTAAACGTGAAGCAAAGCGTAAATATTTAAAATGTCTTTATGTTGAGTACAAATTATTTTAATGAAAAAATAAAAAATCAATAAATTTTCAGTTTTTCAATCAATTATTAATAAAATGAGTGCTTATGAAGACAATGACAGCGATTTTAATCAAAGTGATCCTGAAGAAGAAGAGACAGAAGTGAGACCTAAAAGAAGTCAGTATTTCATTAATTTTAATCATTATTTATAAAAATTGATTATTTTTTTCATTATCAATATTTTTATGACAAAAGCCGTCGTAAGGCTTAAGCCATAAAATGCTCGCTCTTTTCCACCATTTATTTAAACCTCTCGTCGATTGAATTCATTTATTGAATAATCGATTCAATTATTGTTTGTTTTTATTTATTTTTAACTTAATTTAATGT
This sequence comes from Camisia spinifer, assembly GCA_034694065.1. Taxonomy (NCBI): domain Eukaryota; kingdom Metazoa; phylum Arthropoda; class Arachnida; order Sarcoptiformes; family Camisiidae; genus Camisia; species Camisia spinifer. The sequence continues at coordinate 4,333 of JAQFXV010001173.1, forward strand.
TTAATATTTTTCATAAGTTTCGGTTCTGTCAGAAAAACAATAGTTTTGTTGACCTTTAGTTTGAGATAATTTTTTGCCAACAAATCGATTGATTATTATTTATAAAAATATAATATTTTTGGATTCAAATTAAGTTTAAATTATTTTGTTTATGAATTATTAATCAAATAAATAATAAATTATATTTTAACTGAAAATAAGGCACTCGAAAGACTGCTTCCAAACAGAAAAAAGCTGAACAAGAGGCTGATTCAGAAGACAATAATACACAAGAATATGATGACGAAGAAGACGAAGATTATAATGAAGGGAATAGAAAGAGAAAGAGTAGAGAATCGAAGAAAAAGAGCAAAAAGAAGTCGAGAGCGACTAATAATGAATCGGATGACGAGCAGGAAGTGGATGACGAACAGCAAAGATCTGTTCCACCGCTTAAAATAAAACTACCGGTAAGAGAGTTGAGACCAAAACGAAATGTCAAACGAAAGAGTTCTGTCGATGAAGAGAATATAGACAATGAGGAAGACTTCGAAATAAGTGCTTCGACAAGCAGTAGAGCCAACTCAAGCAGATCTAAAGACATACCATTAGATCCTCCCTCTCGACGATCAGAGCGAATATTCTTGTCTTCATCTAAGAAACAGACTATGACTGAAAAAGAATCAGATGATGAACAGAATGATAATGAAGAGAACACTATTGAACATAAAGATTATTGTCAGGCCTGTAGACAAGGCGGAGAACTTATTCTCTGTGATTATTGTCCGCGCGCTTATCATAAGGTCTGTTTAGATGAAGAATTTAAAGAAGTTCCCGAAGACTGGTGTTGTCCTCATTGCGAAGCGAACGGCAAACCAGAGCCTAAAGACACAGCTTCTGTACAGAAAATCTCTGCTCCTAAGAAAAAGCCGATCGAGACTAAGAAAACACCCGCTAAAAAGCCCATTAAACCCACTGAACTCGAGAATCGAGATTATTGTGAAATCTGTAGTCAAGGCGGAGAACTATTACTGTGCGATACATGTCCTCGAGCTTATCATTTGGTTTGTATGGATCCAGAGATGGAAATTCCAACTGGTGTTTGGAGTTGTCCTTTCTGTGAAGAAAATGGTGTCATTGAAGCCAATGAAAAAGTCGAGGTCGAGAAACCTGAGAAAATTATCTGTAAAGTGTGTCGAACGGGAGGCGACACTATTATTGTCTGCTCCTCGTGTTTGGTTAAATACCATCCGAGTTGTCTTAACCCACCATTAGATGAAATACCAGACGAGGACTGGCAGTGCGCCCCCTGTTCTGTAGAACCTCTCGATGGTAAAGTACAACGTGTTATCACTTGGAGGTGGAAAAAGGTGGACAAACCCGATGAGAACAGTGAAGTACCAAAAAAGAAGACTTATAGGAAGAGAGAGCGAGAGTTCTTTGTGAAATGGCGGGATAGGTCTTATTGGCACTGCTCGTGGATCGATGAGATGCAGCTTCAGGTCTTCCACACTAATATGCACAGAAACTTTTCTCAGAAGAATGATATGATAACTCCTCCGCCTTTAGACGATGGCAGTAGTGGTGATATTTTGCCGCCTAAAGAAGAAGGCGCTGAAGAAGACGGCACTCCCACTGCGGCCACTGGTATGAGACGAAGGCGTAACCGATACGCAAAAGATAATGACATCAATCTTGAAGAACAGTATTTACGTTATGGTATAAGAGCTGATTGGCTTCAGATTCATAGGATTGTTAATCATCGTAAGCAAAGAGGGAAAATGTATTATAGTATAAAATGGCGTGAATTGCCGTACGAAGAAGTGACTGTCGAGTCGGATCCGGACACATGTCCTTTCGATATTCCAGACTATAAGAAAGCGGTTGAGAAGTATTGGGATCTGAGAAATCTTGTTGAAGAAGAGGGTAAAGCTGAGAAAAAAAGTAAAGAAAAAGACGAACGAAGGAAAGGCAAAGATAAGCATAAGAGTAAATCAAGTAAAAAGTTAACCGATCCCAAGAAGAAATGGGAAAAACAACCCGATTATATACCCGAACCTTTAGCACTACATCCGTATCAGTTGGAAGGCGTTAATTGGTTGAGATATTCGTGGGCTTCGGGGACAGAGACTATACTCGCAGATGAGATGGGTTTGGGAAAGACTATTCAGACCATTGTTTTCCTTTATTCACTCTATAAAGAGGGTCACACCAGAGGACCGTTTCTTATAACAGCACCGCTTTCGACAATCATTAATTGGGAGCGAGAACTAGAAGACTGGGCACCAGATTTCTATGTTGTTAACTATACAGGTAATAAAGACAGTCGTATTATCATCAGAGAAAATGAGCTCAGCTTTGATGGCGACGCAGTCAGAAGTGCTACAAAAGCCACACGTATTCGAAAACACGTTACCGTTAAGTTTCATGTTTTGCTCACTTCTTATGAGTTAATTAATGTCGATTCAGCACTACTCGGATCTATTGATTGGAAAGTATTAGTTGTAGACGAAGCGCATCGGCTTAAGAGTAATCAATCGCTTTTCTTTCGTACACTCAATTCATATAACGTCGCGTATAGACTATTACTCACTGGAACTCCACTTCAAAACAATTTAGAAGAACTCTTCAATTTGTTGAACTTTCTTAGCCCTCAAACATTTACGTGAGCTTTTAATTCAAGTCTTATTAATCTATTATTAAATATTATTTTAATTAATCAGAGATATGGACGGCTTTTTGAATGAATTCGCAGAAATAGCTAAAGAAGAACAGGTGAAAAAACTTCATGAAATGCTTGGACCACATCTTTTGCGACGCATGAAAGCTGATGTGTTGGCCGGCATGCCATCAAAGAGTGAGTTTATAGTGCGGGTGGATTTGGCTCCTCTTCAAAAGTATGTTTCTTTTAAAGGAATTTTATTTATTTTCAAAACTCAATAATTTAATTACTATTTTAGGAAGTATTACAAGTTTATACTCACCCGTAATTTCGATGCATTAAACATAAGAGGAGGTGGAAAACAATGTTCTTTATTGAATATCGTAATGGATCTGAAGAAGTGTTGTAATCATCCCTATCTCTTCCCAACGGCAGCTTTGGTAAGAAATTCTCAATTGAATTAAGTTTTGATTTGTTATAAATGAATAACTCTTATTGATATTTAACTGTTTTCAATGAAAAGGAAGCGCCAAAAACGAAATTTGGTTACTATGAAGGCAATGCTTTAACTAAAGCTTGTGGTAAATTAATTCTTCTGCAAAAGATGTTGAAGAAGTTGAAGAATGAGGGACATCGAGTACTTATATTCTCTCAAATGACACTTATGCTCGATTTGCTCGAAGACTTTCTCGAACACGAACAATACAAATACGAAAGAATTGATGGCTCTATAACTGGTTCTATACGTCAGGACGCAATCGATCGTTTCAACGCTTCGGGAGCTCAACAGTTCGTATTCTTGTTATCGACTCGTGCGGGAGGTCTCGGCATAAACTTGGCCACAGCCGATACTGTCATAATTTATGACTCAGATTGGAATCCACACAATGACATACAAGCCTTGAGTAGAGCTCATCGTATCGGACAGACCAACAAAGTTATGATCTATCGATTCGTAACGCGTAGTTCTGTTGAAGAGAGGATAACACAGGTGGCGAAGAAGAAGATGATGTTAACTCATTTGGTGGTCAGACCCGGACTCGGAAATAATAAATCACAGGCTTCAATGTCTAAACAAGAATTAGATGATATCCTCAAATTCGGAACTGAAGAACTTTTCAAAGAAGAAGAAGGAAAAGAAGAAACTGCTATTCATTATGACGATAAAGCTATTGATGATTTGCTCGATAGAAGTAAAGAAGGTATTGAGCAGAAGGAGATGTGGGCTAATGAGTATTTGGGATCATTCAAAGTTGCCTCTTATGCAACTAAAGAGGCTGAAGAACTCGAGGAAGAAGTTAAACCTAAGGCTGATGAACCTCAAGATCCTCAATATTGGGAAAAATTACTTGGAGTTCATTATATTCAACATCAAGAAAATATTCAGAGAACTCTTGGCAAAGGTAAACGTGTCAGAAAACAAGTCAACTATAATGCCGGCGGACCTGACGAGTACGCCAACAATGAATCGGAATCAAGTTCTGACTATTCAGTACCTTCTGGTATGTTATTTAAAATCTATCAATCGATTTGAGTCATTAATTATTTAATTTCATTAGATTTGAGTGAAAATGACGAAGACTTTGATCTGCGAATGGAAGAGGGAATGAGAGGCGTAAAGCTTAGGAATAAACACGGAAAAGAAAAAATGCCACCACTTGTGGCTCTTATTGGAGGCAATACTGAAGTATGTTTTAAGTTCTTTAGAACCAAATTTCTACTTATTTTAATATTCAATTATATTCATCGAACAGGTTCTCGGTTTTACTGCTAAACACAGAAAAGCCTTCTTAGATGTTGTCATGCGTTTTGGTCTTCCGTCACAAGATTTTAATATAATTGACTCTCAATGGTATGTCAGAGACTTGAAGGGAAAGTCTGAGAAACATTTGCGCGCTTACACTTCGCTATTCGTTCAACATCTATGCGATCCCGGAGACCCTCATTCAAAAACATTCGATGACGGAGTGCCTAAAGAGGGACTTAATGTTAATCAAATTTTGGCCAGAATTGGAATGGTTTCACTCATTCGTAAAAAAGTTAAGGAATATGAGTCTAAACACGGATTAACGAGTGTTAAAAAACGAGTAGAAAAGAAAATTATCGATTTGTCACAAAATTCATCCAAAGAGTTTGCAATGTTTGAGGACAACAACAGTCAGAACAGTGTTGTTATTGAAGACAAAGACGATAACAAGAAGACTATTAATTTGGATAATAATGAAGATAAGAAAGCGACTGACGAGGAAATTAAAAAGTCAGAGATAACTGAAAATAGTGACGAGAAAAAGCAGGAAAATATTGTCGAATCGAAGGACGAAGTCGTTAAGGATCAAAAAATGGAAGTCGAAAAATCTGATCAAGTGCTTGACAAACAAGAAGATGATAAAAAGGATAGTAAAGTCATTGTTGATATTGATCCTAATATTGAGGCTAAAACTGAAGAATCAGTAGAAAAATCTGACGAAACAGAATCTAAAGAAAGTGAAAACATTCAATTAAATGGTAAAGAAGTAAAGGATGAAGAAGAAAAAGATAAAGAAATTGGAGAAAAAGAAGAAATTTTAGAAAAAAAAGAAAAGGATTTAGAAAAAGATATCAAAAAAGCTGAAAATCTAGATATAAATGATAAAGAAGTGATAGAAAATGGAAAAAATTTGGATAAAAAAGTTGTTGAAGAAGAAGAAGAAGAAGAAGAACAAACCGCACAGTCTTTTGACTTCAATATAAGAGACGGAGGACTTACAGAATTACATACACTTTGGTTTTTCGAAGAACAAGAATTAAAACCTGGAAAAGAGTTAGAGATTTGGCACCGAAGACATGATTATTGGCTGTTGGCGTCGATCGTAAAACACGGTTATGAGAGATGGAAAGAAGTACATGAAGACGAAGACTTCAGTATTTTGAGCGAACCCTTCAAAAACTCAATCCATATTAAGAACAAGTTCATGGAAAGAAGACTCAGACTATTAGAGCAGGCGTTGGTTTTTGAAGAACAGTTCAGAAGAACTGCACATTTGACTCGAATTAGTGATGAGTCGGAAGAGAAAGAAGAAGAAGATGATGATGAAGAGGATGAAGTTGAGACTAATGATGAAAATAAACCAATCAATCCTACAGTCCATCGATGTATTAATCATTACGAAGAACTGTTGACTGATATGAAGAGTGATTGCGGACGTATTCCTCAAACTGTTCAACGAATTCCACCGATTGCTCAGCGGTTACAGATCTCGCAGAAAGGGTTTAATGCTATCGGACATCAAAAAAGACAATTATCATCATAGGAAAGAACTCTTTTATTGATCTAAACAATGACTTCAATTAATGTTCACAATTCGAAAGCACATTCATTACGACTTATATTTAAATCTTAATTATTTTCAATTTATCATTAATTTTATTCACCTATCAGTGAGTGGTCTATATATTCTTTTTTCTATTTTATAAATTGATATTAAAATAAAAGCTTCGATAAAAGAATTAAATTTATTTATAATGCATTCATTAATGGTGTAAATAATTTGATTTATTTCTTATCAATATATTATTGTAGCCGTTATTTAGTTATACAATGTTTGAGTTGTATTCGATAGCATTTCTCAATTTTAGTTTTATGTGATTTCAATTTCAGTCAAATTAATGACAAATAAAGTTATTATTTACTAATATTATGCACAAAATTATTACTAAATATAGTCTGAATTCATCTTTTGATCAAATTTATGCTCATTTAAGAATATTTTCATCAAAAAAGTGATCATTAAATGTGTTTTGAATTTGATATTTTTTATGGTCCGTTATTTTAAACTTAAATCATTATAACAAAAATGATGACTAAAAATATGATAATTCTAAATAATGAGTATTTATGCCAAAAATTACAGTTTGGAATATTAAAACTTTAGTATTTTTTGATGAAAAGAACTTTCATTTAGACTTGAGACAAATTTTCGAGAAAATATTGAAAGTTTCGAAATAATAAACCTATGATTTAATTAAAAAAATTGAATACTGGATGATATTATACCTAATATTAAAGCATAGCAACAGTGAACACTTTTAACACTAAAGTTATGTGCATTGATTCGCATAATTTGATAGTTAAAGTAATAGTAACGTAACAAAGAGATTGAGATGAGAGAACATCCAATTCTTCAATACATAAGTGCAGACGAACCTTAAACCTTGAAATAAGTGCGAGACGTTATGTAAACATTATGTGGAAGGGTTTACTTATAGCTGTTCTATCATAATATTAAAGGGTTTTGTGAAGAAAATGCAATCGACACAACGCATGCCTTATATTTAGACAGCTTATATTCACTCATTTAATGTTCTTTAATTCTAAATAAAGTTTCTAATTTAATTTTATTAGTTATATACTTGAACACAATTTAATAATCAAAATATGAATTCAGACGAATTAAGAGAAAAATCGTCGAAAAGATTGAAGGGTGAGTAGTATTAAAGTGAAAAAATTTGCTGAATATTTAATTTAATAAAAAGAACACAACTTGCTGTGCATGTAAGCATAGAATAAAGATGATAACTATTGAGGATGTTCATAACTTGCATTGTAAGTTTTTTAATATTTATCAACTCTACTGTATAAATAATGACAGCAAATATTCATTCAGAAATTTTAAGACATTTAAAAAACTGATAAGATTATGATTTGAGTAATTTTTTATTTCATTGATATCTAAAGATTCTTTAAGAATACTAAGAATTTATGAAATATGAAAATTTAATAAAAATAACGCTAATTCATACTAACTTATCAAATAATTATTTTTAAGGTGGGTCTCAATTACTTGTTGATAATTTATCACCAAATGTAACCGAAGAATCATTAAGATCATTATTCAGTGAATTCGGGGGAATTAATTATATTTATTTCAGTGAAAGAAATCAATTTGCATTCATTACAATTGATACGAAGATTAATGCAGAACATGCTAAGCAATCATATGATGGAAAACTATTAGACGGCAGAAAATTAAGCGTCCGTTTGGGTAAACAAACATCTAGTTCAGCACGCATTACAATCAGTTCATTTGGTGATCGGTTAGATTTTTTAAATGCCATTTCCTATTATAAAGTATATAAGATTAGCATTTATTATATGTAAAGTGTGTTTCATAAGTCTAGTTCACTATTTTATAAACACTGAGTTTTCGCGCCGAACTATCTTTTCTATAATTTTTATTCAAAAATATAAACTATGCTTAAGATTATTAAAACTCATTCGTTTATTATTAGTGTTCGTTATAAGTTATCTTAAATTTGAGAATTTCGAGTCAATCCTGAACTACATTCGAGATCGAATATCGATCAAATCTCGAAAATTCTTCAACTATAAGATAAGTAATATAAATTTGATCCCGAAAATATTCTATAAGAATAATTCCCAAAATCAAGCATTTCATCCCAATATAGTTAAAGAATATTGAAGCGAAAGTAAACTTAATAATTTATTCAATAAGTTTATAGTTTGATAGTTTTATTTTCAATTAACAAAACTAAATTATTTTCTCAATCAAAAATATCAAAGTTAATATATTTCCATAGAATCAATGATATTTTTTCGGAAGAAATTTTGGAAATTATCTTTGGTTTTTGTGACTTGAAATCTAAACTTATGAATAATCGTGTTTGCAAAACATGGAATCGCATACAAAATGGTGTTAACAGAAGATTTTTCTCCAAACAAAAAGTGTTAGGAATGGAATGCGATAATAAATTCGCAGATTTACGGCGTTGGAAGTGCTGTACTCAAGAGCATATTCCAAACAATAATGAATGGATTGATAAAGATTTTTTCGAACAGGTATTATAAAAGTTGATTAAACATACTTTGAATTTATCAAAATTCAATTTTGAGGGAGAAGATAGTGTTAATAGACTTTCGAACTTATTGGTGAGACTGACAAATCTGGAGGCATTAGATTTAAGAGGAGTTACCATTGATTACGAAACTATCTCAACCGTAGTTCATAATTGCAAAAAATTAAAATGTTTGCATTTGAATTTTTGTACCATTACTGATGAGAATGTTTGGAAAATACTCGTCGAGGATATAATGCCGAAAATAGAACATCTTTCGATCGATGACTTTTCGTGTCTTAATCGGTCCGAAAACTTTGGGTAAGTTTTAAGCGTATTTATATTTTGATCGTTTTAAAAATAAATCGATTATTACTTTTAAGCAGTTTTATTAAAGTGAATGAATAATTATAGGAATGTTTCCCAAACTTATGACTTGACACGATTTTTCGAGAAAGCGAAAAACTTGGAAGAAATCGCATTCGATTTTTATCCGAAATATATGACTCAATTCAAGTCAGACTTTGATTGGGTTAGAAATTTGGGAGAAAAAGTATGTCTGCTTCACCTGTATGTTGAAAACAAATCACTTGATAGAGATGATTATGAAAATGACGAAATGTATTATAACGATGTTTTCCAACAAGATATATATATGGATGAAATACTGAAAAACTTATCTGAGTTATCGAAGAGGAATATAGAGTTTCTTAAATTATCGTCCGATGTCATAAACATCAAATTTGATGATGTTATTCGGCGATCAAGTTTTTGTTCATCATTGAAAGCTTTGAACATTGATCTCCACAACTATATAGCAGATACTTTTGATAGTTTCGCACATTTGAAGAATATTTGGAGTTTAACTTTAAATTTTTATGACTGCGAAATCAATGAATGCTCTGAAGATGAAATATTGAATAAACTGATCACTTCTGAGTTCAAGCATAATATCAGAAGATTGAAATTAATTGATGGAGATTTAAATGCCGTCAGCTTTGAACAAATGGCAAATAATTATAACAACTTGAGTTATCTCAACCTAATCAATATTGGTTTACATGAATTTAATGACTCAGTTGAACACATTTCTCGTATTGAAAGCTTAGAACATTTTACGATTCAGTATAACTGTGAACAAACGTATCCTTTTAATGTCGAATTTATTGAATCGATAATAGAAATGATATCACAGTTGAAAAATTTGGTGCGAATGGAAATCATTTGGCCAGGATTTACCTCAAAAGATCTACAGATGTGCAAAACACGTGTCAATCAAATTAATAAAAATATTCAATTCAATATTTTAAATGAGCTAAATTTGTGCCAAGAATATGGGTTTTAAACCAATTATCAAATTATTTACAAGACTTCTTGTGCTTTCATTATATCTGACAATTGCTTAAAATTATTTTCGAATACGTCAAAATGCTTATTAAATGGAAATTATTTTAGAATCAAATATTAATCACTTCTCTAATGTTCATAATTATTAATTATCAATGCAATAATCGAGAGCACACTCATTATCACTTATGTTAAAACTTGATTAACTTTATTTATTATCATTAATTTTATTCATATTCTTATTCTTTTTATTCTTATATTTTTATTCAGTGAGTGATCTATAAATTATTCTTATTTTTCTGTTTTATAAGTTCATAAATTAATAATAAGATGAAATCTGTGATAAATCACTGAACTTATACATTATTGCATTCATTACTGGTGTAAATGATTTGGTTTATTTCTCATCAACATATTATTGTAGCCGTTATTTAGTTATATAATGTTTAAGTTGTATTCGATAGCATTTCACAATTTAAGTTTTATATGATTTCAATTTCAGTCAAATTAGCGACAAATAAAGCATATTATTTACTAATATAGTCTTTTTGATTTGCATTTCCGTTTCGAACAAATAGGTTTCAGCTCTACTTTAAAAGTTAAATTTATTTTTTTCTGAACATAAAAGTACATTAAAATGAATATTAAAACAAAAATGAGTGAAAACTTGACTTAGAAATAAAGCCATATTTAAAGTTTGTTAATTAGCGCAAACTCTTTCATATAGCATAGAAAAGGG
>JAQFXV010001174.1:0-14888 GCA_034694065.1 Camisia spinifer
TTAAAAAATTAATGAAAATAAATTTTGATGTTGTTTTGGTAAATAAATAATATTCTTGATCTATATTCTAATTCATTAAATATTTGGCTCTTATTTTATTCTATTTCAAAGTTTTGTTAAAATGTGAATAACATAGATATAAGATATTAAACTTAAAAGCAATTTAATGCAAAGCATGTATTCCTCACTATAATATTTCAAAAGATAGAAATAATATGTGATTGATGTGAGTTCAGGCGAAAATAGTTTTATAAATTATAGAATACATAAAACTATCGTAATATAAAATGAAGAGAAACCACAAGTGAAAAATTGGAATTGTCTGACAAAATCCCATTAGATTAGAGCTGACATTAAAATTGTATGAATAGGTAATTGCATTTAGCACTATGATTCGGCTTTGATTTGCTTTTGATTTCAGTTTGATTTCATGTTATAAATGAGACGGACTGTCACGCATTTTTGACGTGATCTAAACGCCAGTTGCTCTCCAATGCTTCTCCACTACAATAATGTTTATAATGCCGTATTTCTCATATTCTATTATATAGAATGTGAAAAAGCAGTTAAATAAATCATTTGAATCATTTCAGGTCTGGCATCACCTGATGGCTACTCATCAGAAAAGAATAATATCACGAATGACAACAATAATCAAACTTTAATAAAAATAAGCGAAACTTCAGGTGAACTGAAGATAACATGTAATTATCAATCACTAAATCTATATTATGTTCTTAAAGATCTGAAAATGGGTGGAAGCGAATCAAGTAATGGCAATAATAGCAATAGTAATAATAATAATAACACAAATAATGGAAGTCACGGACAGACACATTCTCAAAATAGTAAAGTAAAGCAGAGAAGATCGCGAACGAATTTCACTTTAGAACAGCTCAATGAGTTGGAAAGACTGTTTGATGAGACCCATTATCCCGATGCATTCATGAGAGAAGAATTGTCACAAAGGTTGGGTCTCTCCGAAGCTAGAGTTCAGGTACTTTATCAGTTTATACAATTTTAAAAATCATTTTTGGAAAGTTGTTTGCAGTTAATGCAAGTGAAACTTGACTTATGAGTTTGGTATGAGTTAGTATGAGTTGCTATGAGTGGCTTCAATTATGGGTCGGCATGAGGTCTGTCACTGATGCTCTATGTATTGTGGCTGTTGGGAGACTAACTTAATTAGAGGATAGGACATGATATTAATGGGACGGATAACATACATACATCGATACAGCATCACAAGCGTCCGTCGAATACAAGCGGACAAATTCTTAACCATTTCTGACAGTTAGAATCATGGCATTGATCAGAAACAAGCTTTAAGTAAATAAGAGCACTAAAAGAACAATACATTACTCTTCACTCTTCCCAGTCTTATAAATATAAACTGAGAATTGCTGTTACTATAATTTGAGACCAACTCATTCAATTTTATTTAGAAATTAAGGCTATTGTTTGTAAATAATTCATGATTTGTCAATTAATTTAAAGAGAGTTTGGCTGAGATTTGGATTTTTATCTGTGGCAAAGCTAGAATTGTTTCAATTATTAATAGAAGCCCTAATCCTTATGTAATCTCTTAACACTCATGTGCATTAGTGATGTGTCCGAAGGCACGCGTATAGTTTTGTCAATCAAGTGGAAAGAGCACGTCTGTAGACAATTAATGTAAATGCAGTTATTCATTCAATTAGTATCATTGAAAAGCCAAAACATTACTCAAACCGCTTCCTATTAAAGCGGGATATTATCAAATTTATTACTCAGAGATACTCAGATCTGCACAAAGAATGAATTTGCAGATATATTGAGAATTAGGAGAAATCTAATGATTAGTAGAGAGTAAATGAAAAGAACGAGTAAAGCTTGAACTCAATTGATGTCATTCTCTCTTATAATAAAAAGAGTATTAACGGAAACAAGAGTTTAATCAGAGTAAAAGCAGTGATAGAACACGTCAACATTGCTCCGTATTTTGTTTGCTATTATAGTAAAATAAATTTGTTATCCATATAATCAACGCTAAAGTTTGTCATACATTTAACTATTGTAACATTCATTCATCTTTCTATAAATATCATATGATAATGATGTGATTCGTTCAGATGTTATAATGTAATAGTGGCTCAAATTACATATGAATTTAATATTTCATTTCTTTTCAAGCTATCAACAGATATTATTCTAAATAGGCGTAAGCAAAATCAATTTGATTTCATTACGTCCAGAACCCATCGCAACGAATTATGGCATTAAAAGCTGATGTAAAACCCGGGAGTCATGAATAAAGTCTCTATTTTTAAGGGGAAGAGAATCTCTTCCCGTCTTTATAGAGATTTGGGATTCTGTAGAGTGAGTGGAGATATAGAGAGAGACTGTTCCACATTTGACTCTTATAGGTATCAGCATTACAATAGCAGCTATACTATACTCCTACTGATCGTGTTTTCTGTATTACTCGAGAGTAGAGTCTAATTTTCTATAAATATCAAAGGCATAAATGAATAATAATCGGACTTAAGCTAAACATTTACACGCTATTAAAAATATTGCTTCAATTTTTTGCGATTTATTAGTTTATGATCACCATCAATAATAACAATAATTTTCCACTTTTATCAAAGTATTATTTATTATACTTACAGTGGAAAAAGTTGGGTCCCATTAAATGGCTCAACAAAAGCATTGTAATGAAGTGACTTTCTTTCGGGCCCATAATATTGTCAGTTGTGCACAAAAGAGGAATTTACATAATTCACAAATGAATCCATACAATAGGGAATAAGTTAGTGAATCTTTTGTAATGCCAAAAGACGCACTTTTGCAAAATAGTGCTCTACAAGATTGAATTTAATCAGTTAATATGTGGCTTCACTAATACGATTCACCAAAACTAAATTCAATTTTCTAATGAAATGAATAAAGTTTAGGTTTTATGCGGTACTAAAGCCAACTCTTCACAGCAATAATGCAATAATACTAATAATTATTACTATTATTTAGTTTTTCATACCATTATAACATACAATTTTGTCGAAGTTGTTAAGAACTTAAATGTTATTCAAAGCTTCTAATCAGTGAAAATTGAAATTAATTTATTGTCGCTATTGTTTGAATCTGAAATAGACTGTAAATCTATAGAGAATAATCTTGAAATAGTTAGGATTGCGTTGCAGTTACACTACATTATGCTTCGCTGTTAGTTCACTGATTCAGCATAATTATCAGTCAATTGGTTTGCATTACTCGAGTAAAGGCAAACTGGATCGTGTCATATAATTAGACAATTTGCTTTCCCATTTCAAATCAAGTGACTAATGTATTGACTGCAAATGATACTTATAAGTGCTCTTTACAGAGTATTGTCTATCAAATAAACGAATTAATTAGATTCAATTCTAATTAACAAACTCTCGAACGTGCAAGTTCTTACTTCCCTTTGTTTTCTCTCCTTTTAGTTTAATTCATTCCTTTTTACTTAATTTCATTAAAAAACTTCCTCTAAACTAATCATGTTTACAACTTTGTCAACATTAAGCACATTTAGATTGAGTTATAAAAATGTTTATACTTTTTCAGTAAAATGCATTCACACAAACTTTTACCCCTCTTTTAAGATTTATTGAGTCTATAAAATAGAAAACCGATCAAACATTCATTATTATACTGATTGAGAAAATTAATTTAATTATAGGTTTGGTTTCAAAATCGAAGAGCAAAATGCCGTAAACATGAAAGTCAAATACAAAAGAGTGAGTCGATCGCTAAGAATAAGTAAAGTGTAGTTAAGGACTATTGGGTAAAAATGTTTTATTATATGATTGCACAGATCTAATGATGGCTTCGAGCACACCAATTGAATCATCAAGAATAGCACCTTATATAAATGTGACAAGCTCACCAACACCTAGAATTACGAATCAAGAAAGATTCACTGCTTTACCCGTTTCAACAACACTTCCATCACATTATATCCCATACTTGAGTTCTAATACCGATTTATTGACAGCCGCACACCATTACGCCGCGGCCGCAGTGGCAGCTCATGCTTCTTCCACTGCTTCTTTATATCAACACCAACACCAACATCAACATCCCTTCATTAGTATTCCAATCCCACATCCATTTAGCCTCTCAGCAATATTAGCATCTGAAAGACTCAATACTAAAAATTCATCGATCGCTGATCTCAGGTATTCATTTGATTGTCTATTGAATTCATTTTTTTATTCATTTTTTTTTAACATTTATTCTTACAGATTGAAAGCGCAAAAACATGCGGCCGCGTTAGGCTTCTGAATAACTTTCCTTCACAACTCATTTAATATCAAATTAACATCAAATTAGCATTATTTCTATCAAATGTGCCAAAAATATCAACAATTTTGTTCCTATAATAAAATAATATTAGTTTCATATTATAATTTTGGTTTCAAGTTTTATGAATATATAAAAGTTCAGTCAAGTTATAAAATAGGTTTTTGAAATTAAATTTTAGAATTTAACTCTACTCTATCATCAATATTATGTATTGAAAGTGTTCTGTTTTTAATTAACTATTATAGCAATGTTTTATAACTGCTTCTCATTAATTAAATATAGATTTGATGAAAGTGTTTGAGGTTTTCGGGAAATCATATCTTATTAAAAGATTAGATTAACGAATACTAGGAAGAAATGCTTCATTTGTTTTCATAAAATTATTAAAAATAATGAATAACTTTATGCAATTATTGTTATGAAAATTTAATTTTTAATTTTTGATTATTTCCTAAATTATTTGAATGAGAAAAGTTTTCTTAGAAATTAATTTATAAATACATGAATTTGATATTAGATAATTGATTAATTAATTCGTGATTATAATACGAGTTGTTAATATTGAATTAAAAATTCTTCCACTTTTGAGATCTTTTCTCGAGAATGAGTTACACCGAAAACCACAGACACTATAAAGCAATAAATTTTATGTAAAACAATGCAATAAAAGATGCGGGAATAACAAAATTGAATTCAGCTTAACTTAATTTATTTGTCTATATAAATATATTGTTTATATTATTCGTTAAAGTAGATGTTCTTCTAACTTATCCAGTGATGAAACGGATGAGGAGTTGATTTCTTAAATTCATATTTTAAATTTTGAATTATGATAATTTATTTCTTCAAATAAAGCAAAAATAGTCGAAATTTATGCTTCAATAAGAATTCAATCAATAAGTTGATGACTCCCTTTTTAATTCGATTCCTTTCTCTTTGAATTACGGAATAATCATTCTTCAAATAAATGCTCAGTCTTTTGCTCAACTTTTGAAGTTGAATAAAAAGGGAATTTTGTAAAGTTTAGATTATGAATTGAAATGGTGTTACTTTTCTGTTTGGTTTTACTCTAACAAAGAGTTAGCCTTAACTTAATATGATTTGAAAATTTCATAAGAGAGATGAACGGAATCAATAGAATTGATGGACATAAGAATTTGATAAGGGGTATCGTTTATAACCTGACAGTATTGTATAGATCATTAGGCACAGGATTGTTTTGAGCTAAAGTTTGAGTAGTAACTGTTTTGCTCCATCACTAAGTTGAATTGCGGCGATTTAATTTCGGTAATGTTACTTTTGAGCTATTGGTTTGTAAGTCATACGATTTAGTAATGATCTCTGGAGACAACTTTGAAACGCCTTCACTAATACGAGAGTGTTTGTCATGACTATAATGCTTGTTTGCATTATATTACACTATATATGATGGTCAGCAAAAAGCAATCATCTATTATTCAGAACAATCCATAAGTTTTCTAACTTTTAGAAAACCTATTATATATATTTACTATTTTTTAATCATCGAATATTTTTTTGTCTGACAAGAAGTCGTAATGCAAGTCAACTTCAATCCTTTAGTTAGAATTTTGTACGAAATGAGTGCAAGAATGAGGCTCTCACTAAGCATTGGTAAGCAATTTATGTTTAGGTTGTGTTCACTTAATCATTCTGATAAATGATTAAATTACAGCAAAAGCGTAATCAGATTTCCGTTGACTGCACAGATAACTTCTATGAGCTGTCGGCAGGGATTTGAGCCTCACTAGAGAACACACTAGCTTTACAGTATACTATTCATTACAAAGCTGTGGGCGCGGGTATGGATTCTTAAACGTCTGCAATGCCTTCCTTTTTAACGGAATAAATCAATTGATAGTAACTGTTCATCCTAAATATCTGGCATGTACTTATTTCCTAAGATTTCTTATAATTTATAAATTGATGGCCACTAACATGTGGGGAAACAGATGTCTTACTATAGTTTGTCTGCATTGCCATCAATAACAATCAACAGATCAATTAAATATTCTTTCTAACTATAAATTATTAATATATCAGAATATTAATCGAACTTTTTGAGCGAATGTTTAGTTCCATTCAAACAGGAATAACTTTATCATACTTTAAATTAATCAATAATTGTAATTAAGATGGGTTCGAAAATTAATTAATTTATTAACTCTTGCAATTTTGAATGGAATTTTCCAGGAATTAAATAAAGGATTTGAGTTATTTTGCATCAAAACTCAAATAGATTTGAAGTAATTAATTCTCAGTTTTTGCTCTTTTACAGTTTAGATATATTAAAAGTTAATAAAACACTTAAATACTTAAATATAAGTGAATAAACTTTCTACAAAAATTGTTTCATCCATGAAAAAGTGTTTTCTCTGTTGTTGAATTTACAAAACCTAATCGAATGCCTTTCAAGTCAATCGTTAGATATAAGACTTGAGAGTGACTCTCATTTTTCAAATGAAGATTCGATTTGACTTTGAATCCAAAACGATCGTTACTCTTAAGCAATGTCGCCATTAAACTTAGCTATAGTTAGAGAGCCAATAAATTTAATTAGTTTTACATTTAAACCTAATGAAAAGAGACTCAACCAATTCACTAAAAGTGAAAGTGCTTTTCTCTCAATATATCGGGTTCACCAAAATATACACATGAAAAGAGCCGAGCAATAAGGCTTACAAAAGTAGTATTCAGTGGCTTACGGCTCAACTCAGTGTTTGGCTCTAAGTTATACTGTATAAACAGTTCTTTTTCTAAATTAAGTTTCAAACATCACTTCTTTCCATCAGAAGAAACACTAAACTTCATATTATTCAATATCATTAATTGTTATATTTTAATGTTTAATATTATTTTTCTTATTTTTGAATAATAATTCTTCAAAATTATTATTTTAAGTCAAAAATATTTGAAAAAACATTCATTAGATTATATTTGTCATAATTTAATATCGTATCTGTTAATGGATTCTTAACACATATTATTATAAAGCAAATAACTTTACTTCGCTATTCCTTTACAACTATTGTTAGCTTAGAATTAATATCAAATATTGATCATAACTTATTTGGGATTTCACTAAAATCCCATCAATGAGTTGATCCAATCAGTAAATTATTGATTATTTGACTGACTAATGAATATTGTTTGTTGGAATTGAGTTCAAAATTTTATTTTTTTGTGTTGTTATGAGTTTTACTGATTTTACTGAAGATAATTTTTATTTATTTGAATAAAATTTTAAAAACTTCATTTTTTCAGCTATGCTTGAATAGTATGAAAACATTTTTTACAGAAAATGAATACCCATTTTTATAGTTTATTTAAACATAAATTCTATTTTATTGAATAGTTGGTTCTGCTTTTGAAAGCAAATGCAAAAATAGTCATTACAATTATGAAAGCGCGAAGATTTGCATTAATGAAAAATGAACTTACGATTTGACACATTATCAGTACTTTAATGTAATGATGAATTCAAAAAAGATTAGTGATTATTAGTTTGGGAAAAATATGATTCAAATTCATAAAATTAATCAATAAATAAAAGAATGAAAATTTTTATTTTCCAACAATAATTTGATTGAGAATTATTAATACAATTAATATGAGAACAAAAGTTTTAGAATTTAAAATAACGCGATTTTTGGTTTTTAAATTTCGTAAAATCAAGTTCTAATCAATTTTCTGTTTAAGTATAATATGATATATAATAGTCTGATAATAATTTCTAATTTTGACTTTCATTCTCTTTAAGAATTTGTTTTTCATTCACTTTATTTTATTTAAGTTTAACTCTTGTTTAAATTATAGTTTATTTTTCCGTATAATATAACAAAATAATGTTAAGACTAGAATGTGATTAATTAAAAAATCTGAATAATTAAAGAGCAGAATTAGATTAAATGATAAATAATAGACAATTAATCAATTAATAGATTGGATAGAAATGAGAGTAAAAGTAATTTAGAATGAATTGGAATGAATTGAGTGATATTAGAATTACTGTTCTTTTTTAATTCTTTGAGCTGTCATACGATATATGATAGAATCTCTACCGGGATCAATATTCCACATTGCTACACTCACACCAAATACTATTAATGCTATCAATATAGTAGTAAAAGCTAACATTGCGAACGCTGTGTGAAAACTTGGATCGTAATCATGAGCTAAATTCAAAGTTGCGTTAATGAATTCATTTTTATTTTCGGGTCCTTTGCTTTCCTATTAATCAAAGAGAAAAAAGACAAAATAAATTTATGCAATAAAATAATGGACTGAGTATTAAAGCTGAAGACATTAGCGCCAAATACGACTAAACTATCAACATATAGTCTCTAAGGACTCATTTGTCAAAGAGTGACAGATATCAGTGCGCTGTAGACACAAATGTCCCGAAGGTATTGAGTGCCACATAAGGCACTTCAGACAAAAGTATATGACTCTAGAAAAAGAAGGTAAATGTTACCAAAGCAATCCAATTATGGGACATCTTTAGCAATGTAGCAGTTGTTTGCCTTTTTATAAATGAAACAAATTCACAGAAATGCAATACATTAAGCAATCGTAATGCTCAACAAATAGCTCATAAACAGAATACGAATAATGTAATGCATTAGAAAATAACTCTATAATATTATATGAGTGTATGAGAGTGTATGAGAGTGTATATAATACTAACACACACTGTATTATAATATCATTTTATGAGTATAAGAGCTATAGTGATGAGCAGTGATGCGAACGCGACCTCTGACACTATAACTATCAGTCAATTGGGATGAGATATCCATTACTGAATTCTAGTAAATATTATAAAGCAAAGCAAAACATGTAATGCAAGAAGCAATAGATCCCTATAACTATTCATTGCCATTCGATGTATGCCATCATATGATGGATAACAGAAGTCTCATCAGAAGTGCTAAAGTATATCTCACTTTTTGAGAGCATAATGAAACGCACAATTTGTCTCAGCTATCAATACACTATATATAAGCTATGCTTTGAGTTATATTAATACATGTATACCCTCTTCTACTAAGGCTTACTTATTCCCAATTCCATCTTCTCTAACACAAAAGTATCAGTTTCTCTATATAGCTATTTATTGAGATGTACTCAACATAAGTTTCCAAATGTATTACTTAAATAAATATAGAATAATAGAAGAAAAATATTCAAACGAATAACAAATTTTCATAACATGTTTTACATCATTTCACAGTACACTCATTAACAAAAACCTACAAAACTCCTCATTAATGAAAAATTATTTCTAATATTATTCAATATAATTTCGAATCACAATAATTATTAAACTCAAGTTTTCAAACTTTTTCAATTAAAACAATTTGTATAGTTGTTCACAAATCTATGTTATATGTTTCGAAAGAGTGACATTTAAACCATTTAATTATAGCATTTGATTCACACCATCGCTATTTCGAAAACAAAACTAACTTAACCCTTAATCGAATTAATAAATCGAATAATTTCTATTTCTTAATCGAAGGCTTAATCGAATCGACAAGTAATAAATGCAACACTTAATCGAATACATTAAAAATCTTTGGGTCATCTATTTTGTCATTTTAAATGATATAAATTTCACTTTCAGTGGATGAAAGGCTTAATTGTTTTTCATTGAAATTAGTTTATAAACAATTTTCATGAGTTAGTGCTTAGAAAGGAGTCAATCAAATGTAAATCTATTATAAGTTCAATTATTTACCGATAAAGTTCTAGTTCTTCGCACTAAAACGGCTGATATTTCATCTTCTATTGTTGTAATAATTACTTTGTTGTCATAAATCGAACGCAAACCTTTTGTCAACTATAATATTTGAGATAAATTTTAGACTTGTTATCAGTTTATTGTAAATAATTTTGACTTTTGTTGATTGAGAAATAGATATAGAATCCAAACCTCTTTAATAAAATTAGTGACCAAACGAAGAGCTTCTGATTTCACAACTTTATTATATTTTGTGTTATCGACGATCTGTTTTAGTCCTCGAATTTCAACCCAAAACACTCCTCTAATTGGCCACAAATTATTATCGTCAGAGTCTTTAACTTTTTTCAACTGTAAAATCAATAATCAATAAAATATGACCACAAATCAGATACAAATAAACAAAAAATTTCAAAACATACAGCAGTTAATAATTGTTTAATAGTTCCGATTTCTGTAATGAATAACTTGACATTAGGATCGTTTACGTCTAGATTTCCATTAGAAACAAATTTTTTAATCTCATTATCCTTAAGAGCCTCAGAAAATCGTTCCTCAGAAGTGATCGGCAAATATTTCAGTAATAATTCATTTCCATTGATCTCATTATCACTCAAATCCTTCATTCATTGAAATAAATTAATTGAAATGTTTTTATTCGATTAAAATAAATAATAAAGAGTTCATTTGAAAAACTGATTCAATTATTGTGCAGTTATTACACAAAAGAATACAATATTGAATAGAGTATTATTTAAAGTAAATTAATAACAATGATATACCTCTTGAGACAAATCAATTCTAAGCACGAATAGATTCTTGTCTATAAACTTATTATAAGTCCTTTTGGAAAGAATGTCGAACTGATTGTCGATATCTTGGGTCTAAAGCCGTAATAAAACGATCAGAAGATATTTTAAAATATATAAATATAGAAAAGATTACCTCAAAAATAGGGAATTTATTAATAGAATGGATGAGATGGTAATGTCCGTCAATTCTTAATGTGAAACTCGCTTTCGGCAGTTCTAATACATTAACGATTCCATTAATTCCTTTCCATTTAATTGGCTTTTATTTTAATATTCAATTATAAATTAATTATATTTCAAATATATAAATATTAATTTAATTTATATGAAATTAACTAAAAATAGTCAAACATTGTTTACGCCCACAAATAATTAGGTAATAATTGAATTATAAATATATTTATTGAATAAACCTTTGGTAAAGTGTATCCGAGTGTTAATGATATGAAGTCTGCAATCGATGAAGACTTGATTGGTTGGGATTCACCGAAACTGATTGAATTCGGACTAAACACAACTTTAAGTATTGACTCATTCGTACATTCAATTGCTTTTATGTTCAATAATATAATTAATATTATTATTGAGATCGCTATCAATAAAACGCAAATCAATTACTAAATCATTATTTCAATAAATAGTTCCAAAATTTAATGACTTAATGACTTACGTGAATAATTAATTAAACTCTTTTTAATCATTTTATTCCTAAGATAATCCGATTTTTAAATATTGATATTTACTAAAGAAAACTTAAAATATAGTGAATTAGTTTTTGAGTGAAAATGAGATAATTTAATGAATTGGTTCGTTCATAAACTACATTAAATATCATTCAACTTAAGCATCGATTTTTGTATTATATTTTAGTAAAAATAATTATTAAAAATTGTTTTCACTCCCTTTCACTAATTTATAATTTATGTTTCAATAATGTTTCTTATTTTATAAACTCAAGAATAAGTGGAAATTATCGATAACTGGACTTTAAACTTATTAAAACTTATAGAATACGGCATTAAAAATATAACAAAATAAAAAAAAGTTTTGAGAAATGTTTTAATTTCTCACTTTTGAAGGTTTTTACGAAAATCAATATTCATTGCGTTCAAAATTTGGAGAAAAATTTTGAATAAAATAAATGTAAAATTTAAATCAATTAATTAAGAACTTATAATAAAATTAAATCAAAAAATTGTGGAATGAATAAAAAAATACTTGAAATTAATGAATATTCACATTATTATTATTATTATTATTAAAAAAGATTTAATATGTAGTAAATATTTAAATATGACTAAAGTTATAATAATAAACAGGATTTATAGAGAATATAGAAGAAATGATAGCAATTAACTGAAAATAATGGACTATTTATGTACATAAAAATAGCAATAACCGGATGTTTTGCTGTTCTTTTGAACGGATTCAAAATCAGTTAAACTGATGTCATTATCATCGCATTGAAACCATTGAGATGTCTCTATATTATAAACAAAACTACTATAATGTCCACCCGAAAGACTGTTCCCGTGATGACAGATAACAGACACTAATTGATACTTTTCTGTCTTTTCATTTTCAAAACATTCCTCAACAATACAAGTATTCTCTTTATTATTTCTCACATTTGAATCGTTTGATAACACATTGGTTTTTAAACTTATTTCATTTTTAGTTATATTTTCTTCATTTTCATTAGAAATCGAATGATTCAAGACTTCCGATTCATTTAATTGTTTAATTGGTGTGATATTAGCTTTATTTGTCTGATCAGAACCATTGACTTCTTGTAATTGAGGATCAATTGATTGGTTTAACTCAAGTTCAATATTGTTTTGATTACAATTAATAGTAGTATTCATTGAAATATTTGAAACATTAAACACAGCACTAGTTTGAGAATTATCTAAGTTTTCAAAAGACATTTTGCGGACAACTGATGACACTTTATCTGAAATAAAGACTTCTTGTAATCTAAAATAGAAACAAAAGATTTGAACATTTGAAAGAAATGAATACAAAAGAAATGAATATAAAATAAAATGAAATATATTTACTTTGATCTGTAAGGAGTGGCCAAAGGAGAGGGTGCTATAGTATTAATATTAATTTCACTATTATTATGCTTTAGTGGTAAATAAATATTAAGCGGAACCATCACTTCTTCAGTACGTTTAGACCCGTCTTCTGTATACCGCCCGAGTTGTAAAAACAGAACTTTTGATAGTTTAGTGAAATACTTATTTAAAACATTTTGATGTTCACCACAATTAGCGGAAACACATTCATGAGCTGTCGTCTCATCTTTTAAAAAGTCAAGAAAAGCTGTTTGAAGTGAATTATCTTTAGGAAGACTTAAATACAAAGCGTGAGATTTTTCGTTATCTAATTTAGTTTTATTGTTACACTTCATGCATGTTAACGATCCTCCGGTTTCAAACTCAAAATTACGTGCAATTGGATTATGATTTTGAGCAAATTGTTTGAATGACTCGAATTCTTCCCAAATTTCATCGATAATATGTGCAAAAAACTCTGCCGCGTCCTGTTGTGTCCCTGTCTTGAACGGACTCGACTTCTTTCCAACACATTCTTTCAAATTAGACAAATGTTTTTCCACTCCATCCACAGAACAATCTTCTATTCTATTCCTTAAGCCATTGAATTCAAAATAAAGCTTTAATAGGCTTTTAGTCATTGAAAAATGTGAAGAATATTCGGATATATTCTTTATATTTTCGTATTTATTCTTTAGATCTTCGATAAAGAATTTAAGAGAGAAAATAGCCTGAACTATAGAATTCATATAACAAGTATTTCCTAAATTTCTTAACCCAATGGGTTTGTTTGGATCTAATATTTCATGTTCTGTACTATAAATAACACTTAAATTGTTGTTTTCTATAAGAGTTGGCATCTCTTCATCATTAAAGACAAATTCATTTTTAGAAAATGAATTACTTTTGAAATCAGTTGGACTTTGATTTTCATAATCTCGAGAATCAGTGAAAGTCTTCATCAGCTGTTTTGAACTTTTAGGTCTTTGACAATCATTTAATCGAAAATTATTAGTGTTTGCGGTCGAAGACAATAATGGCGTCACTTTTTGCTCTTTATTTACTTTTTTTGGTGGAGTTTCAAAATCAGAGCCATATTTTGGAGAAATAGACAATCGTTTACCGAATGATCGAATGTCTGTTTGAATCCCATGTTTATTATCTTTAACAACGTTTTCATCATTTTCTTCATTAGATTTTTCATTTGATTCATAGGAAAGTTGAGTGGATTTCATGTTAACTTTGACTCCATTTGAAAATTGTCTCATATTTTTAGGTGATTCCCAACTTATGTTTAGTGGTTTTGCATTATATCTACTGTTAGAATGATTTCCATTTCCACGCATTGACTTTTGAATTCTTTTATGATTCTTATAAGCATTGAATTTGTTTTCTGTATTAATAATTAATTGAATTTTAGTTTAAACTGAAGTTTATATTTAATAAATATAACAAACTTGTATTGAATCCGGAATTCATTTGATAGCATTCCTGTTCAGAAATTAATGAATTTTTTGGAAAAGATGATTGACTTCTATAGAACTTATCGGTAGTGTTGGGACACGTTCTTGAAGTAATGGTAAGAGGAGTTTGACATAAGTCATCATTTCTTTTCATCCCATTTAATTGTTTTCTTTTTAATTTTATTTCATTTTCATCTTTATTGTTATTACGATTTTGTTTATAATTTGATTCATTTTTATTGCCGTAAAACTGTTCAACTTTTATACCACTATTTTTAGACATCATTATTATAAATATTTTTATATTTAATTCATTTATTATTTATTAATAACTAATTTAATAAATAATTCACTCATTATATTATATTTATTAAAACAAAATGAAAGCGAAACTCAAAATTATTTCAAATTAATCAATAATTTAACGAAATTTGTATTTAAAAGTCAAGTGATTATTATTATAAAC
>JAQFXV010001175.1:0-14882 GCA_034694065.1 Camisia spinifer
GAATTATTATTTTACTTATTGATTAGTAATAGAATTTATTAGATTCAAAAAAATATAAAAAGTCTTATCAATAATTGCTAAATAGGTTCAGACTCGGATTTTATGTCCCAACAGTATATTTAGTCAAAGAATTTTAATCAACATGAGTTTGAGTTTATATCTCAATCAAAAAATCAAATGGAATTTTATAATTTTAACAATTAATCATCGTTTTCTCGAATAGTGTCGCCTGAAATAATTAAAAGATTACTCCATTGATAGCTTAACTGTTCTGATCTGTATTGTTCACATCAAATGAGTTTTCATTCTCCTCTCTCTCTCTCTCCTACGCATACTTAAAATATGTTAAAAGTTGTAAAACCGAAACAGCCCTATCATCATAACCAATAGTGCACATAATCTAAACTCGAGCTTATCTGCAGTGTTTCGAGAAATCCATCCAAAGAATTCTATCTCATGTCATACGCTTTATGGCTTATATCGATAAAGCTCTTTGCTATCAATTTAAAGTGAATGTTCAATGAAATGTTTTGATGTGTCATTTATTACGATACGAAAAAATAACACTAAAATCAAAAATAAAGATTCAACTATTGAAAAAATCTAAGGAAATGAAAATAGAGGAAACACTTTAGATTCCATGCATTCAAGCATTCAATGAAAACTTCATATAAGACTGATTTAATTATTATCAGCCCCGGGCATTATCCAATATGGAAGCATTATTAAACTTTATACTTCGCTACTCTTTTAATATATACTATTTATGTACAAATGTTATAAATAATTAATTAAGTAAAGAAAACCAATTAATAAATTTGAAAAAAAAACTAACTTATAAGAGATATAATTGATTTGCTTCATTTGATTATCATAATATTTGCATGAAAATAGAAAATATTAAAATGGTAGAGATATGTAAAAGTTATAAAGTCTCAATTTTTGATAAGACTCGGATATGATTGAATGTTATTAACTTTCATATTCATAAGCATAAAAAGAATCCTTAAAGCTATATTTTGCTGAAATCACCCGTTTTTTAAATAAAACAATCAATCATTTGATTGAATTATATATTTGAAAAATCTGAAATAATTTAAGATTAAACCAAAAGCTCAAGCAATAGAGCTTTGATTTGAAGCTCTCGTGTTCATCATTAACGGGTGAGAGAGAATGAGGAGGTTTTCTCCTCTTTAGCCCTTAGGCTAAAAGGGCTTTTCATAAAATCATATAATATTGTTCACTATTGAGTTCGTAAACTATTGAGATCGTAACTGCACGCGAAAACATTGTTGCGCCAGAAAATTGTAAGTCATTTAGATTTTGGGCTGAGATTTCGATTGACGGCCACTAAAATCTATATCCATTTACCGTAAGCTTGAGTTCCGGTTTTAGACTTTTGTGAACATAGCAAACATTAAGTGGAAATTGAAGTCATCGCTATTAACGAGAGTAGAGAGAGAAGATTGAGTGAAGAGATTGCATATCATTAAGTGAAACATGAAACTGATCAATACATTTGATGATCAAATAAAAGGAGATATACTCTCAGTCTAATCACGTTTCAGTTTAATTTTATAAAATGCAAATAAATCGATGCCTCAAAAATAATAACACATCAATTTCATACTATACATGATGTATATATTTGAAGGAAAAGCAATTTTCTATTAGAATAAAATCCATATTCAGTATTATATTATGTTATCACGAATTTACTATACAGTGAAAACGAAAGCTTAGTTTATGATAACCACTGAATTTTTCCGAAATAGTTTACATGACATTCACTCAAAATGAGATTTTAAGTTGGAAAACATGATAAAATATTTCATATTCTGAAACTAAAATTCTATAAATATGAATAAAATGCTTGGCCATTATGTTGAGCTATTTTGTTAGGAATAAATTGAATATTTTTCCGCATATTCAAAGAGCTCATAAGTTTATAGTTAACAAAACTTATAAAAGAGACACCACTTGTGTTAGTGGTGTTAATAATAACATTTCATACAAAGAACAGAAATACTCATCATAAGTGATATAAATGAGAATTGATATGAAATTCATTCGCTGTTTCATATGAAAGGATGAAATACTGGAGGAAACAAATATCTAATCATAGTTTTAGAAGTGTTTACACAACTAAATTAACTCTAAGAGTAAAAAAATAAACTACTAATAAAGCGAAATAAATATAAGATCTTTTTCAAGCAGTATTTCTTTCATTAATTGAATGAATTGTGGAAATAATGCTTTCTATACATATTCAGGAAACTTATGTCTATTTTTTATCAACTCTTTCTAATTAAAAAGTTTTCGAGAAAAGCGTCAAATAATCTTCTGTTGGATTAAAGTATTGTTTACTTTAGTAAATGATATTTATTTTCCCTTTAAATTCAAGAAGTATTTCGAGACTATTTTCCTCACATTATATTCTTATCATCTGTATTAACAGATATTCTTTCTATTTGAAAGAGTTTTATAGGGTTTTGGATTCAGAACAGTTTCAAAAGAAAAGCTTTTGAAGAATAACATGTAATATAATATCTCAATGAAAATCTTATTCTCAAAAAATCAATTATACTTAAGCACAAATCGATTTACAAACTTAGAGACTGTTCATTATTTGTACAATTATTCTGTAACGCAATTTACAGAACAATATTTGATAGCAAAGAACAATTACCTCGAAATAAAATAATAGATAAAAGGCTTGTTTGCTATGAGAAAAAGTTATGTTTTAGTAAATCAGTTAAAGATAATATAAATCATTATTTCCGCAGTGAATCATCACTTATTCACAAATCAACAATTTTTATCGCACATAACAAATAAAACTATGCAAACAGTTTATACAATTCATTGATTAATTAAATATATTTCCGTTTTTGCTCAAAGGAAGTGAATATATTAATATTTAATTATTTCAAATTAAATTAATAAGTTTTCGGCCTTCAAGTTATGAACTAAAAGTATCATTAATTAGATTAGTTTTGATATTAAATATGCAAATGTTTACCACAAGTAAAGCATATAGTTTGAGAAAATTGTATAATTTTTGATACAAATTCATTAAAAACTGCATAGATAAGCATGTTCAATTTTAAAAGGGATGTCTAGCAGGCCAGAGTCAAAAGGGTGTTAAAACTCATCAGTTTTACAAAGGGGGATATTTTCTCAAATTGATCTCAATTTTTTCAGAATTATTTATAAAATAAAATCAATAAACGGATTAACCATTTGTTTAATTAATTTAATCAGAATATATAAAAAATCTTTGGGGGCCGGTTTTTAAGTTTCTGGGGGCCGGGAGGGCCGGTATAAAACCACCTTCATCCTCCTTGTTTATCTATGTTAAACACAGAAAACCGAAAAACTTTGCTAAGAAATATGAGTTCATCAGCTTTTGAGGAACAAAATAAATATTGAACATAACTTTTTATTAATTATAGTTAGTCTGTGGGTTAGTTATGCTTAAATTCATCAAAAGTTAGTCTCATTAACAACTCTCGTGTGCAGACAGTTTTGTTGACTTTTCTACTCTATCTCATAATTATGACTTTAATAAAGTGATGAAAATTCATAACTTAATATTGTATTTGTGTCATGAAAAATAAGTTTAATGCAAGTATTTGTTCATTTTTCGCATTTCTGACGTATGAAATTGTATTCATTGGTATAACTTATAAGAATATTATGGGTTAATGATGTGAAGCAAGAATATAATAAATAATGAACCAAAAGAAGAAAATAATTTATTTTTTCCACTGTCTATGAAGTGAATGTTCTTTCATGTGAAGTAAATGAAAGAAAATCGATATTATATTCAACACAAATTAAAACTACGATAAAGAAATTTATTGGCTTTGAAGAAGTTTCTAAATTTTTATCTATTCTAATGCTTTAGAATTAGTAACATTTCAACGATTTTGTTTTGCAGATTTTCATCATTATTTTTACTGCATAGGTATTATTCACAGCATTTGTTTAGACAAATATTTTCATCATTATTTTGCGATCTTTGAGGGTAAAGAATATAACAAATGTTTTTTATGCCAAATTCATTTAATATGAGTTTTCAAAATTAGCAAAACATCAATAAATAATAAATCAAACGCATCATTAGAGTAATGATCAAAGTTTTCTATCTTTTTTTTGTTTTTCAATATTTAAGAGTTTGCTAACTTTTTTGTTGAACTTACAAAACATAATGTATTATAAATGTTAAGAAAAGCACCATTAAAATTGGTAGCAAAAAATGGATATAAGTAGGTATTAATGATAGTGAAAATACATCAACAAATGGTTTGTGTGTGTGGGAGAGTGTGGAGAGAGAGAGAGAGAGAGAGAGAGAGAGAGAGAGAGAGAGAGAGAGAGAGAGAGAGAGAGAGAGATATTATGGATAAATCGGGATTTAGGAAGAATTCTATATAAAATGAACAATTTTTTAGTGATATAATATTCATATTGATAAACATACATCTTATGCATGAGAAACAAAATTTTGAATTATTGAACGAACGACTGAAAAATATTGGAAATTCAATTAGAAAAATAAAACTCATAGAAAACTAAAGCACGAAAAGTCACATATAATTAATGAAATATCATTTTTTATAGAGCGATAGATTAATTATTTGTGAAGTTTAAGAATAGCGTTTGATAATAAACTTCCTCAAAAACATGAATGGTCTCATTGTATTTGATTTTGAGTTTTATAAGATTAAAATAAATTTTTTAATTAAATAAATCACGACTCTATGGAAATAGATTTATTATCTAAAATAGGATGACTTTAAGGTTTTTTAGATGAATTATGATTAAGAATAAGTGATATTAATAGTGAAATATATAGAATGAATGAATAAAAAGCAAACAAGAAAAAGGCGGAACTGAAGAGTGAGTATGAATGAGAAATGATATCAAATAATAACAAGAAGTTTAAGTAAAATAAATCCTTAAAAATCTTTAGCTTTTTCATTAAATAACATGAATAAGGATGAGAAAAAACATCGAAAATCAAATTATTAGCAAAAATAGTATTTCATAATCAGAGCATAAAACTAAGTCAAAGAGAAAATTGCTGAAAAAGAGCATAAAAGTTAAGCCAATTTCATCTCTTTTATAGGGAACTAAATCTTAAGCTCTACTCAACTGCTTGTGTTTCAAACTTCTCTTATAAGAATCCTTAATAAATATATTGAGGAATTATCTTATACTTAAGCATGAGATCATCTGTTCTTTGCTTTTTGAGATGAGTTTTATTGATTAAAATGTGATTATTTTTCACCACAAACTCAAGGTTTTCCATAAAAGCTAACAATGATATCAAAAGTCAAAATAGTTAATTAATCATATTTTTTGGTTTTTATTCATAGAAAAGTTTAATAAAAATCGATTTTCTTAGGCTGGGATTCCGAGTGCTTTGAAATAATCATAATAATGATCTCAATTGTTTGATGCAAAATAAATAGAAATTCTTGTTCAATAAAGATTCTGTGCATTAGTAAAACAAGAATGACTATTAATATGAGCCCATGTTGTGAACTAAATTACTGAAATACTGAAATAAATTATAATTTCTTGCGATTAATTGTAATAAATTTGAATTAGCAAGGTGATAATTCTAAGACTATTCCCCAGTATTAACATTTGTATGCTTTTATAATATCATTGAATAACTTCTCTTTACTAAAGGCTTCTCTATCACTCATATTAAGCCATTTGTTAATGAAGAATTTTTTTAGAATGTTGAAAAATCCCTTTGTTAACAATGACAGACTATCTAAATTTTAATAAAGGAGGTGACAGACAAACAGACAGAATTGTCAAATCCTATCCCATTGTTACACAATATAAGCTAAAAAATTTCAGTGAATAACTTATTATTAACTAATTTTATTCAAATTGATAGAATGCGATTCCAATAAATCAAGACATTAACTGATTTAAGAATGTAAAAAAGTTAATTACTGTCTCGTATTCCCGAAAAAATATTTAGATAACGATACAGAAATAGTTAGAAGTAAACGCATATTTCATTCTCAACTCCACAGTAAAAAATGTGAAAACTTGAAAAAACAGTTGAGATATTTCTTAAGGAGATAAAAGTTTCATAGACTTCATTAGCAGTAATTTAAGTCTTTTATCAGCATTTATTACCTAACTATCAAAATACTTGAATGTTGATTAAAGTTTACATATTTTTGAAAAGATATGCGAACAAGTCTTGAATAAATTCAAGATTTTTAGATGTAAAAAAGTTTTAAAATGTTTACAAATATATCTTAATTTCAAAATTTTGTCCCAAATTGAATGCATTAAAATAAAAATACAGGATAACAGACATAATGACTTCAAAATGTTATATTTGAATCAAGAGATCATTATTTATGATTAAGTGCTTTAAACTAAAAGTCATTATTTTGAAAACATAGAAAAAAGTTTATAGAATATAAAATATTTGAATCATTAATTACTTGAATTAATTACTCCCATATTATCGTAAAGTCTAATCTAATTTAAGCTCTTTAAACAATAATGCAATACAAGAACATTAATCTTTATAAAAAAAGAAAACTTAATTCATTCGTCAATAAGTTTAGAAATAATTTTCTCTTTACGTTAAAATTTATTTTCAAAATTCACATCAAATTCCATTCTTTTCGGTTGAGATATCTTTTAGAAAAATAATAAAAGACGAAAAACTGAATGAACTTTTGATATCAGATCATAATTACTTTTGAAATATAAAAATCAATAACGAATTTTTCAAAAGCAATTTTTTCAATTAAAGAATGAATGGAAAAATTTATTCCGACTTTTGAAGCAATGATCAAACTTCTGATTGAAAATTAATTGAGAGATAGTTCACGTCAATACTTCTTAACCCTTATAAAAGTCATTATTGATAAACGAACATGAAGTTCATTCAGATTGATATTCAATGATTGAAAAAGAGATATTTCTGTTGATATAACAAATATTACAGAAAAAAAGATAAGAGAAAAACTTTTAAGTTTTAGGATTCAATAATAGAGGGAAAGTAGCGAAACATCTGTATTACAATTTCTTGAAAATCGTAAGCCATTAATAAAGGAAAAAAATAAAAGAATAGAAACAAAAGCATTTGGAATATAAATGACAGTCTGAGTAAAAATCGTCTTCAGTATTGCAAATAAAATATAAGACTGATAGCAATCGCGTATTATAAACATAAATCTCAAATCATATATCAATGCATCGGAAAATATAAAGCATAACTATAAAGCTCTATAAAAGGGAAGCGCTTCGTTATGTCAAATTCCAAAATGTCATATTTCATGATGTCGTATAACATAATATCAGATTTCGATTTACAAATAGAGTGTTAATAAAATTCTGTTTCAAACAATGCAAATACACTTCATTCTCACTTTCAAATAAGTTTTCTTTCATAAAGGTTTTTAAATTACAAAAGTTTTTGTTTAAGAGTATTTTGAATTTCAAAAATGGGATAATATTTTTGACGATCAGAGAATCACTTATTAAAACAGTGATTCGACATTTTGAAGTTCGAAATTATGATATTCGACATAACGAAGTGTATTCCTATAAAAGGAAATAAGAGAACAATATGTAAGAGACATACCATTTATGATGTGATATCTCCTTCTTATACTTGAGTTTCTTATCTCTCACTCAAATTTGTCTACTATTCCAGTATTAAGTATTACAGAAAGTATATTGAGTTCAACGATATTTGATGTAAAAGTTTTCTGGATTTAGTTCAATAGTTATAAAAAAGTTCGGTTAACAACTACTCTCACAATACTTTATTATTGTTAAGCTGATTAAAAATTTTGATTGAAAACTAGTTTTCACAATAGTTTTTAACTTTTTATTTATAGCTTTATTGAAGTAAATTTATTTTTTCAATAGTGGTCTTTAGTTAATGACTATTTCTTCTCTTTTATTACGAGATTCTCTTCTTAACAAAAGTTCTCATAACAGTTATTGAATCAGAAAATTATTTTTTTCTTAGCTTAAGGTTAACACAGTTTTATGTGACGAATAGGGCTGTAATGAATCAAAATTATTGTCTTCAATTTTTTTTATTGCTATTGTATTTCGAAGAGTATTCAATGGATTGACCTAAAAATGATTTAAAAGTAGACAATTATTAATTATATGAATGTATCTCAAAAAATATATGAAGTCTTTTACTCAAAACCTGCACTTGAATTGAGTGGAAATACTTATGAGATATAATAAAATATTGATTAATTTTACCGAACATTTTATCGATAGTCTCATAATAAAAATGTTCAAAGTTTGGGAATTGGATTACAAATAATAGAAATGATGAGATCTTAATGTTTGTAATAAATGAAAGAATTCTTAGTTTTTACGATATATTATTGTAGAGAAAAGTTTCCAAAAAATCAAACTCAGGGTTAATAATTCATTGGGTGTTTTCAAACCTTCATAAAGTTTTAATGAGTAAAAGCTTATTAAATGAATTTATATTTTTAATGATTGTATTTCTCTTCAAGGATTCAAAAGTACAGATTTTTAGTATAAAGATTAGTATGAAAAATAATAATCTTAGATTCAAATATTGTTTTCTTTAATAGTATTAGAAGAATGTGTTCATTATTTTCATTGCAACAGAACATTACTGACAGTAAATTTGATTGAAAACACTTTATGACAATATAATTCTTTGATCATTACGACTAAGATTAGATTTTATCATATTTTTCTTGGATCTGAACTGACATTAAAGTAAAAATGAGATTCGCGTTAATCTGTTTTATAGCTAAAGATTTTTCATTTGAGGGTATATTTTATTTTAAGACTACAGTTATGTTAAATACTTGACACCAACACTAATATTGTTTTGATAGCACTTTTATAATCATTATATGAATTTCGTAATGAAACTCAACGTTTAATTACCGAATTTGAAACTTTTTCAGTAATTATAAGTTATATAAAGACAAGAGAATGCATATTAATGTTGAAAATGTTTCGCACGCTATTTGAAAATTAAAAAAGTTTGAATTCAAGCTGTTATTAGAGTTTTCTTTAATCTAAAGAATTGTGCACAAGAATAAGGAATATTCTTCTCACGTAAAAATGTTATCTAGAATGACAATAAATATCTATAAAAAATACTTTTTATGATTAATTAATTTCATTTTAACCATAACTAAAGCGCAAACACAAATCAATAATTTTTTGGCAATATTTTGCTTTTCTTTGAAAAAAACTTCTTATTCTGATAATAAATGGCTTAAAACTTCGTATCCAAAGAATATTTTAATAAATAATAAATTTATTTCAATAATTTGCATAAATTACTAATAAATAAAAGCAAAAAATATTAAAAACTTCCTTAATCTGCTTTAGTTTTCGAAAGAAATAAGACCTAAATCTCATAGAAGTCATAAAAATATAAAAAAAACTTTTATAGGAAAACGAGTCTTACTTTGAATTGAAGGTAAACACCAAATACCGGAATCAAATGAATTAATGAATGGCGTAATCGCTAAATAATTTGATATTACGTGAAAATACATAAAATAAATGGTGACTCAAACAGTCAAAGCTCTTGAAAGCTGAAGTTCATGAATCAAAATGAAATACAAACTTATTATAACAGTTATGACCTCTTTTAGTATAACAAATACATTAACACCAATATCACAATGATTGCAATGATAGCAATGCACCAAATCTTATAATAATAAAGGATTTGAATTTAATTTAATAATTTTTACTTTAAATAAAGAACTTAACAGAGCGTCCACTCATTAAATTGGGTCTTAGATTAAGTCTTTTATGTTTATTAAAGATCTGGCAATTGTTGTCTCGTTTTTAGTGAATATATTTAATGGCAATAATAATTCCCGTCACTCCTCATGTTTCCGGTGACGGAACTCAAAGTTTACACTTCAGTAACGCAATAGACAAAAGTCAATACAACTTATCAAATAAGAAATACCTTTTTTATCAAATAAGTTATTTTTTACTTCGAAATATTCTCGATATTTTCCTTTTATAAGTTGTTTATATGTTTGTTATCATTGAAAGATATGAATTCACGTTTTCAAACTCGTAATGTCTCTCCCATTCTCTCCCACGCAATGAAATAATTGGCGGAATTTTAGTTTAAAAAATTTGTTATCAAAACTTCATTTATTCGACGATAAAAACAAGTTCCTAAAGTATATTTAGAGTTTCAAATTCAGTTTCAAAGTACAAAATTTTATTTAAACCTCAATTTTGCGCATATTATATCTCGAGCTGTCTTAACTAGTATTTAAATAAACTTATAAATAGGTTATTCATTCTTTGATATAATTTTTTTGATGAAAAAAATTATCTAATTTTTTGAAGTTCAACAGATAAGTTATATTGAATTTCGTTTTTCAGTCTGCACTCATAATTATTTTAATTTTTTACTCAATATTGATTCGTGTTTTTCACATAAACATATAGACAACTTATGCTGTATTAAAAAATAAATTCAATTTTATCGCTCGTTAAAAAATAATCATTATATGAATACAAATTTTTGGTTTGCTCTTAACTTTGAAATTATAAAAAAATGTTTTAATATAATTACCATTGAATTGTTGACAATTGTTTAAGCAAAATTCACACAAAGCTGGACTTCACATATGATAATTAATGTCAAACTTTTCAAAATATAACTCAATTAAGTTATTAACTATTTGTGGAAATTTCCCAAAACTTTTATGATAAATATTTATAAATAAATCAAATTCACTCACAGTCAGTATTTTAAAGTTGAAAATGCAATCAATAACTAAAATAATGTTTTTAAAATCTAACAAATGAGCACATGATGTCTAAGCACTCATAGCAAGCTCTCAACAAGTATTTGAGCCATACTGTGACCAAAACTTAACTGACTCTCTATTAAGAACTGGTCGGACGAGTTGTGCAGCACTTTTGTTGAATTCAAAGCGAACAACGTATAACTCCTATGAAGAACAGTTTCTGTTGTGTCAAAAGCCGAGAGTTTAGTTGAATGTTCAGTCTTGCGAAGACTTACGAGAGTTTTTCATTGGCTCTCAGCTAAAGAAATCCCATTTTTGTATTATAGGGATATTGAGTTGGGGTAAATCCTATGTATTTCTAGTGGATTTGTTAAGCTTATTATTTTCAATAGCTTAAATTCAGTCACTCTTTTAAATTGTAAAATAGATTTTATATATTATCAAATTTTTACTAAATATACTGCGCAACAGATAAGACATTTTTATCAATAATAGCTTAATAAACAGAAATGATAAGAAAACATCATTGAGAATAAGCTGAAAACTCGATACTTGAGTTTACTTTGAAAATGCATTAAACTAATGAAAACTTATTGCTTGATTCATGACGAAAGTCACATATTGGCTGATTTCTATGCCTATGAATTCATTCATGTGGAAAAAAACTTTAAATGTTTATAAGATTTCATTTTCAAATGGAAATCATTGGGCATTAATTCGGAAATCCTATGCCTGACTATCATTTATATCAATTTCAACTGAATATCTGATGCCATTTTACAGATTGTTATTGCTTTTCATTTATTTTTAAGATAACTTTTCAAATCATATTATATTTTTAAAAATTTAAATTCTTATCCTGTTATGAATAAACAAATGAAGTTTTATTAAACGAAAGAACTAGTTGAGTAACTTCAACATAATGATCATTTAGCTAAAAGTCCAATTTGTTATACTCTACTCTATTAAATGAATTTTATTCTCATATCAAGACTCGTTTTTATGAGATTTAACGTAATTAATGATCAATTTGTGCTCTTTATCAAGGAATCCGCAATACATCTCACGTAAAATGAGACTCGAGTGAAATCTTTGATACTATCGGTTGAATGAAATGATTTAAAAGTAACATAATTTTTGTAAATAATTTATTTTATTATTTCCTAATTGCTTGTAATCAACTGAATCACTGTTTATGAGTGTTTATGATGAAAATCCTCTCAATGCAAACTTAATAAATAAAAGTATGTTTACGCAGATATTTAAGTATTTCACTTCTTTAAAATTATTATAAGAATATCGATTCAAAATAAAATAAAATTGCTTTTAAAAGACAATGTGTGAAAAACTAAAAAAAAACTTAACATCTTTAAACTACAGCGTAGTTCTTGCTATGGTTTTTAAGGCTTTTAAGTATAGTTATTGATATTTTGAATGTCATACTATTTTGAGGCAATTTTGAAAAGAAATAACATATTGTATCGCAAAAAATGTTAAAATTTAGCTAAAAATTCATAAAATAGTACACAAACTATATGTTTTAGACCAGAAACTTATGTTTTTTAACTTTTCATACATTCAGGTAAGTTCAGCATCAGTTCCGGTATTGAATGAGAATCAAATAAATGTTTTAAAAAGATAAAAGGCTTGAAAAGATAAAGATTGATTCTGCCTATCATTGAATAGTTATTGGAATTTTCCGAATAGTTTGCTTGAAATAGTTTTGATAGTGAAATAGTTTTCCTAATAAGGACAAGTTTTAATCAATCACAACTCATATTAGTTCTGAGAATTTAAACACATTCAATGCTTCCCTTAAAACAATTAATGTATAGTCAGTCTCAAAGTCAATAGTTTTATATAAACTTGAATAAGAAAAGCTTTCATTTCCATCTATTATTGAAGAATCAAACTATCACTTTATGATAAATTATCTCAAACTTTTGCTCAAATCTCAATTCGAAATTCAATTATTGAGTGAATTTTCAAAATATTACAAATGCTTTATGAAGTGTTCAAAAGAGAAATTAACATATGATTTATTTGCAACCTTTGCAAAAGACCACTCAAAATAATTAAAATTTAAGCATTTTGTGCATAATTGCTTTTGGCATTTAAATATGTTCATTAAAATTATTATTCATGAGGAAATTCATTGATTATTCCTTTTTCTAAGTTCAAGTTTTACTAAAACTGAATATTCCAAAAACATCTCTTTATATTCAGATCGATTTGTAATACGTGTGATAATTCATAAGTATGATAAAGATTATATTTGAAAGCTCATATTTTTCGATTAT
Organism: Camisia spinifer; assembly: GCA_034694065.1. Lineage (NCBI taxonomy): Eukaryota > Metazoa > Arthropoda > Arachnida > Sarcoptiformes > Camisiidae > Camisia > Camisia spinifer. The sequence continues at coordinate 13,094 of JAQFXV010001175.1, forward strand.
GAATCTCTAAAATATTGGACTTAATTATACATTAAGTCTCAATACAATTGACGAAAAAAGACTCTCTATAGAAAAACTTGATTAAAATTTTAATTGAGACACAAGACTCGATACAAGCTTTAAAAATTAGGTCAAATAACTTCTAAAAATATTTGAAATACTTATGAAATATTTTAATACAATTTCAGAATTTTCTCTGTAATGAATGAATTTGAATTTTTTGAAATACAACTATTTTAGGGTTAATATAAGGTCCGTATTTCAGTGAAAAGTTTATTTGACAGTTTTGAGTATGAGACAAAAATTTAAAGACCAAAATATTGCTTTTCTATTGGCTATTATTGCCCTCTTTTAGTCAACTCTACCGGAAGAATGAGGGGACAAATCGTATCAATGGAAAGGTATGCCAATGGATAGCATCTGTTACGCTATTCATTGAAACAGTTGGTCTTTCAAGTGAAGCGAATCTATGCAGTGGCGTAACTATACATATAATGTCTAAATAGGTATCTCCCAATTCGCCCAATTTTATTTAGCTGAAAATTTTATTTACTTCGCTGAAAATATTTTTCGGATTAAATTTAAAATTCTTTATAAAATGATTAAAATAATTTCAACTTAATAGAAACCCATCAAAAAGTTTTTTAAATAAGAATGCAAACTAAAATATTTTTTATAACCAAATTGAGATAATAGTTTTATATTAATAATTAAAGCGAAATGAAATTCGGTGAAAGGATTCGGCGAAAAGAATTTCAGTGAAATTGAATCCGGGGAAGTGGGGTATAATCGTCTAAATACTGACCCAATAGCTGTTTAATTAAAGTATAAAAATAATATATTTAATGTGTTCACTAGAATATAAATTTTTGCCGAATATTTGTGAGACAAATGAAAATTAGACGCCAATAATGCGACGGAAACTTTGGAGAAGTTTTCAAAAGTAATTAGTCTTTGTTTTCACTGATTGACTGAATTGTTTTATTGTGAATTTATTCTAGTATTTTATGATACGTCACTAATGTCTGCTTAAAATGAGTTAATTATATGAAACAAAGAATAATAGACCACTTTATACAATGGATAACAATAGGACTGAAAATTCACGCAAACATCCGATCAATTCATTATATGAAACAGATATAAGTTATGATAAAGTATGAAATAGATATTTAGATATATTCAGAAAACTTGATTCAAATCAGATTCTGTACCTGTCCTTACATTGTATTCTTGATAAGAATTTTAATTGTTGTGATAAATTTTATAAGTCTTATTCAAATATGTATGCAATTAAACTAATTGATGAATAATAAGCTTCATTTGATTCAAGTTTTGATAAAGACTTATAACAAAATTTATTAGTCTTATCAATACATTAATTATTATTCAAATTTAAATTTAATTTCTTCTAATAAAGAATGCATAACACATTATACTAGAATTAACCTTAAAAATAAAATAACAATACTCTGCAAATCTTAATTAGATTGAAAATTAATGATCGGAACCAATTTTATTCAATTAATATTTTCTCTGTTGAGTTGTATTGAGGTTTAAGTTTTACATCTGTAGTGGTTCGACAAAAGGTTATGAGATCATAAGTCTGATCATAAGACTCTCATCAAAATTTTGTGTTCTAAAAAAGTCTCATAACTAGTCTCATTATGAGACTAACTATCAATAGTATATGAGACTCTCATATACTTATGAGAACAAAATGAGATCATAAACCCTTATGAGACCCAAAATTAAATGATATTTCAATTCAATAAATGATTTTAAAATG